>CATOZR010000001.1:0-124249 GCA_954870605.1 Acer campestre | reverse complement strand
CCAAACCGCGAACCATCTGCTGTTCTTTCTCTGATTTGCCAAAATTGGGTGGAAAATTACGGAATGCACCCCTTGAGGGGTCAAAGTGGTAATTTGCAAAGTATAGGGGTGTTTTGGTAATTAGCCATTCGTGACCTATTTTGAAAACACTATAAATTCATCCTATTTTCAATTTGACTAATCCCCAAGCCTATTCTCTCCTACCAATCTCTTTTTCCTCCATTAATCACCTCCCAAATTCCTCCATTTTCTATCCTTGAACTAATCTTTTCCATCCAAAAACTCACACCAAATCTTGATTACTTCCCTAGACCATTCTTCCCTACCATTTTCTACATCACAAATCCTTTGTCACTCACCATAAGCCATCCACCTATCTAGACACATCCTCCTCCTCCATTCTTTGCACTAGGAGCATCTAAGGAGAACAAGGATCAAGCACTAAAGAAGGAGGCCCAAGGGTGATTTCCTTATCATTTACTTGTTTTCTATTTTTGCTACTATGTGTAATTAAAACCCTAATCTAGGGGATTGATTTGATAAACATTGGTTGTGGGTATTTGCTTAAGCTTTGTAATGAATCTCTATATGTGTTCTATTTATTAATTAATTAGATTCTATTCATTATGTGATTGACTTGTATATCCATTTGTTAATTACAATCTTGTTTAGAATAACATGTTATATAATCATTCTTGGATTGACACCCTTAAGTGATTAAGAACCCAATAAATAGTGAAAGTTCACAAATAAACACGGTGTGTATACAATATTAATCTAGAGGGGGGGTGAATAGATTTTAACTAGTTTTCACCCAATTTTCGTTTAAGGTCAATATTCCGAAAATGCCCCTAATAGACAATATAAAAACAACAAGTGTAATATGGTGCGGAATTATAAATGACACTTGATGTATACGTGGAAAACCCAACCACTGGGAAAAAACCACGGGCTGTTTAGTGCGCCACACTTGAACCTCGAAATCCACTAATTGAAATGAAGTTTACAACCTATGTAGACCTCGTCTAACACTCCGGTCTGTAACACCCCACTTCTACCACGCGGGCCTTTAAAAGTGGCTCTAGTCCATCTTGCTTGTGGCCTAAGAAACCTTAGCCAACAAGACTTAAATTCTCAATGAAGAGATAAAACAACCTATGTGTGAATATATAAAAATACTCAATACATGCAATAAGAGCTAGGCAACCCTATATGCTTATCTAGGATGATTAGATGGCAACAAATGCAATCCTAGATATCAATGGCTAAATGACATGTCAAATAGCTTAGCTAACAATAGATTATAAAAACCTAGATAGCTATCACAATACAACACTCAATCATGTCATCACAAACAATCTCTATTTTGAATATAAGATATTAATCTAAGATCATTCAAATAATAAAAGAGATGCCTTGATAAATAAAACACTAAATCACAATGATAAAAGTGAAGAACATACCAAGGGATGTGTGATGACCAAAACCCATGCAACTAAGCAAACTAACTATGCTAGAAAATGCTTAGATGATCTTTGATGCACATGTGTATGGTTTGAGTGTATAAAAATGAGTTCTTGATTTGATTTTCTCTCAAAAATATCTCTTTCAAGTTTAGGGTTCTTTTAGAGTCAGAGAACTAAGTTAGAGATATGAGAAAGTATGATATTTATAGGCATCAAGAACAGGGCAAGTGAAAAAACCAAAATGCCCTTGAAATCACCGATCGACGGTTTCATTCTGCTGTCGTGGCCGCAGAATGTAACCACCGAATTGAACCCGAGAAGCAGGGGATCATTCGGCGACCAGAATCGGTGGTCAATCGAAGCCGCCGATCAAAACCCAAAAGAAACCGACCTAAAATATCTAATTCGGCGGTTTCAATTCGGCGGCCAGGCCGCCGATTAAACCGCAGAATCAAACCCGAGAATAATAAATGCATCAGGTCAATTCGGCTGTTTCGATTCGGCTGCCTGACCGCCGATCGTAACCGCAGATTTAACCAGAGCTTTCTGGAATCAAACGGCGGTTTCATTCGGCGGTCATGGCCACCGATCAAACCGCCGTTTCACCAATGATGGTGAAACCAAAGGAGAAGCCAAGGGCATTCTCCGAAGGCGATCTTCGCGCAAAACCAAGCACATTTTCGTGCGAGCGCGGACGTTTCCGAACATATTCGGGAAACGAATTATACGACACAAAACACACACCAAGATATGACAAACAATGTGCTAGTGTGAAAAGTAACATTTGAAGAGAATGCACACAAAAGTAAAGCATACATATGCAAACATTACAAGTGAGTGTGTGCAACTAAATCTCTTCAATAAGAAAGTAAGCACAAGATATACCTTTGAGTGCTTGTCCACCTTGAGGTCTTGAGAAAGGTCATTGAGCATGAACACCTATCACTTAAGCTACCCTTTACAAACAACCCCAATATGTGGTTTGCACACGAAATAAGCCAATCAAAAACCAGGAATCCTTACAATCTCCCCCTTTGGCTATTTCGTGACAAAACCACCACTCACATTGATTCCTCACAACAAAAATAGAAACTAAGGGTCTACAATGATTTTCTACATTACAAGGAGATATAAGAAATAAAATCTTGAAGTCTTCAATCTCTTGTAGAACAATCAATCCCTGAAAACAAGGTTTCTATATTTTCCAATACACATAAATGTGAGATTAATCATGTGAGATAAACCAAGCATTTGCATTTATGTAATTTTAAGCACAACATTATGTAATGTATGTGAATGCAATGCTCCCCCTCAATGGGTTACTCCCCCTCAATATGTAATCTCCCCAACATGCACAAATTGCCACAACAATTTAGCAACTCCCCTTACCACATTCTACTCCCCCTTTTTGTCATGATATAGGCAAAGGAGTAGTCCCCAACAAGGTCACTCATCGCAAAGAAAGATAGTAGCATACAAGATATTTGCATATTCATGTTAGTCACTTATGCTACTCAAATAATTGGAGAGAAACAAGGAGATTTAATTACATAAAATGTGTGAATCAAAAATGCTTTGCAAACAAGACATGTTGCATTCAAGTCCAAAATACAATGGTATTTGGCAAAGCAAATGACAAAGGTTTCTAATATGAATTCAAACCAATTTTACCAATATCATGAGAGAAGCAAAGATATAGAGAATTTATTGATTTTCAATTTAATAAACACTATATCCAACTTTATAAGCGAAACATGGCATGAGCGACTTTGCACCCTATTTGATTTTTCCGGATATGAAACCCGTATGATGGTAGCCATGTTCAACAAATAAAGAAAGAGAGACATTTGGATTGTAAAATCCTTTGACCGGATACAAGATCCTTTAATCAATTTGAGTCTCATAAGCTTTTTCACACAAGTTTTGCATTTAAGAATTATGCAATCATCAATTCATGCTTTTTCAGTTGAGCATGTCATTTGAATATCATGCTTTTCATATGGCATTTAGCATGTTATCAAGAATCATCATGTCATGGAAATAACTATAGGTCATTCAAATCATACTTCCTATGTAGATTTCCTAGTCCAAAAATGCATGTTTGAACATAAATATGACATGGATTGAAAACAAAGCAAGGTTCACACTTATTGAATAGAAAACATATATACCTATGTGCAACCAAGCTTACTCAAGCAATTAAAAGAGAAGCACAAGATCTTTCAAATATATTTTGCATGCATCTAGTATACAAAAAACTCTCTTTGCTTGAGTTCCCCATATGGGGTCAAAAACCACCCTTCAACAATGAAGGTCATTAGGTCCTATGGACCTTCCAAGTCCATTAGACTCGGTTGAACCTATATGAGACTTGTTAGTCTCGTAGCAAGCAGGTTCATTATTTTTTCTTATCCACTTAGGTGAT
The DNA here is from genome assembly GCA_954870605.1 of Acer campestre. Classification (NCBI taxonomy): domain Eukaryota; kingdom Viridiplantae; phylum Streptophyta; class Magnoliopsida; order Sapindales; family Sapindaceae; genus Acer; species Acer campestre. The sequence goes on along the minus strand of CATOZR010000001.1, from coordinate 120,358 downwards.
ATACTTTTCTTCCTAGTGGACAATGGTTCTAGAGCTTTAGAAGTTAAAGGATCATGCAAATGAGTTTCTTCCTTTATGTTAACATGCATTCTAGCTCTAGCCTTTCTCTTTTCTATCATGCTTTTAACTCTACACATTTGAATGTAATAAAAGCAACTTGGTCTTATGTGACCATCAATACCACAAAAATGACAAGTGGGAATAAAGTTAGGAATCATACCATTCCCGTGTGCATGCTTTGGTGCATTCCCATGTCGTTGTGGTTGTCTTGGTTGTTGGATAGGATCTCTCCTTCTTTGTTGTTGAACAAGACAAGGTTGCTCGTTCAATTGAGCTTGCATGATAGGTGTCTTCCCTTTGTGGATCTTAGGTTGAGGGAAGTTAGCATAAGGAACTCTTTGAGCTTGAGGTTGTCTCCTTGAAGCTACCTTCACTTGTGCACTATGAGAGCATTGTCCTAGATCAATCTTCTTCCTAGGAGTTTGCACCGGTGAAGTCTCTCTCTTGCCTAAGCTCTTGACAAATATGGTCTTGTTAGGAGTGAGCCTCTCCTTGTCTTCTTCAAAGCCAAGACCTCTTTTGTCACTAGGGCCTTTTCCAACACTCAACAAGTGGTTAAGTTTTTCCGTGCTAGAGGTCAACTTAGTGATCAATTCTCTAGCATTCCTAAGCTCTCTTTTCAACCCTTCTTCATTCCTCTTAGACAAAGCTAGTTCATCTTTTAGCTTGTCTTCATCCTTCATGGATCTTACCACTTCACTACTTAAGTGGTCAACAAGTGTTGAAAGCCTAAGATTCTCTTCCTTTAAACTTTGAATCTCTTTTTCATTCTCTAACCTAGAGCTTTCAACATTGTCTTTAAGACCCATTATCTCCACTTGCTTACTTAAGTGGTCATTGTGTGATGTAAGTTCTAGATTTTCTTCTTCCAAAATCTTTATCTTTCTTTTATTCTTCATCATAGAACTTTCACACTTGACTATAAAGTCATGAACATCCATTTTCTCTACATTTCCTTTTGTAGAGTTTGGTAATTGATTCTCAACACTTGAGTCATCTTCTATGTTCTCCAATTCACCAATGGAGTCATCTTCTTCATCAAGATCATCAAATTTGTCTCTTGATGAAGTTATGGACATATCCCAATGAGTAGCTACACCAACAACATCTAGAGCTACTTCTTCATCTCTTTCTTCTATGGGATCACTTGTCACAATTTTCTTACCATCAACTATATCTTCTACAAAAGTGGCTCCAAAAGCCGTATAGTTAATGGTAAGCTCATCATCACTTGATGACTTATCTCCCTCTCCGGAGTTATCACTATCACTCCATGTGGCGGCCATAACTTTTCCCGTCTTGTTCTTCAAATTTCCACAATCGGGTGAGATGTGTCCTATACCGCCACACTCATAGCATTGGATCCCTTTCCTATCACTATTCTCTTGCCTAGGCTCAAATCTCTTGAAAGGGGCCTTTTTCTTCAAATCTTGGCCTTTGGATCCATAACCGTTCTTCTCGAACTTGACAAACTTCTTGAATCTTCTAAGCAATAAAGCCGTGTCTTCGTCCGAGTCATCTTTTTCCTCCTTCTCAACCTTGGAAGCTTTCAAAGCAATCCCTTTTTGCTTTTTAGGAGGTAAAGTGCTAGGACCTATCCTAGACTCATAGGCGAGGAGTCTTCCAATAACCTCGCTCGGCTTCATGTCCCTATATTCTGAATTTTCTTCTAAAGCCGTCACTTTCGATTCAAACCTAGCAGGGAGAGACCTCATAATTTTCTGCTTAACTCTCCTATCCGAATATGAATCACCTAGTTGATAGCTTTGATTGACAATATCCATCAACTTGACTTCAAAGTCATTGAAGCACTCATCCTCCTCCATCTTGAGCAACTCAAATTGCGTTTGAAGGACTTGTAGCTTGGAATCCTTGACAACATCGATTCCTTCGTGTGCAACCTCTAAGATATCCCATGCCTCCTTGGCTATCCTAGTGTTTTGAATCAGTTTGTACTGATTTTCGTCCACTGCACATAGAAGGGCTTGCCATGCCTTCCTGTTCCACTTCGAAGTCTCAAACTCTCCATTTGTCCAATCGGCCTTAGGTTTGAGAACTTGTTCTCCTCCACCAGTGGGAGTTATCATAGGAGGTGCATACCCATCTTCAATTGCCATCCATGCCCTATCATGGATTTGACACAAGTATGCCTCCATCTTGCCTTTCCATGAGGCATAATTCACGCCAGTGAGCAACAGTGGCCTCACGCTCGACGCTCCCTCTTTGCTCATCCCAATATCACTCATAGTGTTTGGATGAATGCAAATGAGATGAATGCAAAATGTATGAAGAAATCAAACAATCACACACAATACAATACACACCAAAAGTGAGCAAGGATCACCTAAGTATATCTAGGAACCCGCTCTGATACCAATTGAAATTCACAAATAAACACGGTGTGTATACAATATTAATCTAGAGGGGGGGTGAATAGATTTTAACTAGTTTTCACCCAATTTTCGTTTAAGGTCAATATTCCGAAAATGCCCCTAATAGACAATATAAAAACAACAAGTGTAATATGGTGCGGAATTATAAATGACACTTGATGTATACGTGGAAAACCCAACCACTGGGAAAAAACCACGGGCTGTTTAGTGCGCCACACTTGAACCTCGAAATCCACTAATTGAAATGAAGTTTACAACCTATGTAGACCTCGTCTAACACTCCGGTCTGTAACACCCCACTTCTACCACGCGGGCCTTTAAAAGTGGCTCTAGTCCATCTTGCTTGTGGCCTAAGAAACCTTAGCCAACAAGACTTAAATTCTCAATGAAGAGATAAAACAACCTATGTGTGAATATATAAAAATACTCAATACATGCAATAAGAGCTAGGCAACCCTATATGCTTATCTAGGATGATTAGATGGCAACAAATGCAATCCTAGATATCAATGGCTAAATGACATGTCAAATAGCTTAGCTAACAATAGATTATAAAAACCTAGATAGCTATCACAATACAACACTCAATCATGTCATCACAAACAATCTCTATTTTGAATATAAGATATTAATCTAAGATCATTCAAATAATAAAAGAGATGCCTTGATAAATAAAACACTAAATCACAATGATAAAAGTGAAGAACATACCAAGGGATGTGTGATGACCAAAACCCATGCAACTAAGCAAACTAACTATGCTAGAAAATGCTTAGATGATCTTTGATGCACATGTGTATGGTTTGAGTGTATAAAAATGAGTTCTTGATTTGATTTTCTCTCAAAAATATCTCTTTCAAGTTTAGGGTTCTTTTAGAGTCAGAGAACTAAGTTAGAGATATGAGAAAGTATGATATTTATAGGCATCAAGAACAGGGCAAGTGAAAAGACCAAAATGCCCTTGAAATCACCGATCGACGGTTTCATTCTGCGGTCGTGGCCGCAGAATGTAACCGCCGAATTGAACCCGAGAAGCAAGGGATCATTCGGCGACCAGAATCGGCGGTCAATCGAAACCGCCGATCAAAACCCAAAAGAAACCGACCTAAAATATCTAATTCGACGGTTTCAATTCGACGGCCAGGCCGCCGATTAAATCGCAGAATCAAACCCCGAGAATAATAAATGCATCAGGTCAATTCGACGGTTTTGATTCGTCGGCCTGACCACTGATCGTAACCGCAGATTTAATCCAGAGCTTTCTGGAATCAAATGGCGGTTTCATTCGGCGGTCATGGCCGCCGATCAAACCGCCGTTTCACCAATGATGGTGAAACCAAAGGAGAAGCCAAGGGCATTCTCCGAAGGCGATCTTCGCGTAAAACCAAGCACATTATCGTGCGAGCGCGGACGTTTCCGAACATATTCGGGAAACGAATTATACGACACAAAACACACACCAAGATATGACAAACAATGTGCTAGTGTGAAAAGTGACATTTGAAGAGAATGCACACAAAAGTAAAGCATACATATGCAAACATTACAAGTGAGTGTGTGCAACTAAATCTCTTCAATAAGAAAGTAAGCACAAGATATACCTTTGAGTTCTTGTCCACCTTGAGGTCTTGAGAAAGGTCATTGAGCATGAACACCTATCACTTAAGCTACCCTTTACAAACAACTCCAATATGTGGTTTGCACACGAAATAAGCCAATCAAAAACCGGGAATCCTTACAAATAGGATAGATTAGTGGAGGGTATATCAACCACATTAATCTAAACCTAAATTGGTTAACATGTAGAGATTGGTCCTTAAAGTGGCTTAAAAAGCACTACCCATACCCACTTGCTAATCAATCAATTTCCTAGCATCTATATTAATTGTTTATATCCATTTTTCTTATCAAGATTGCGAATCTTCTATTTTTCATATCACCATATTTTTAGTTAGGTTTATATCACCATATCAAGATTGTCTATTTTTCATATCGCCATGGCGACCTTGGAATCCAAACCGCGACCTCGATTTTCGCGGTTTCGTCCCGATTTGGGCTTGGGGGTGACAAAAGGAAAATTTGGTGAGAGAGGGACTATCGGATTTTGGCCGATTGGGATGCCGTGAGTTGAACTACCGGAGAGCCGATCGTGTGGCCGTCCGATTGGGTCGGAAATCATTTGACGGTAGGCCATGGGTCGTCGGAATTGGTGGCCACAAAAGCTAGGGTTTGGAGGGGCATTTCATGGCTACTGCACGTTGGAAGGAGGAAGAAAGTGAATAGTAATTGGGGTGCAATCAACTGGTGAGTGGGGTGCAATGGGCTGCTGCTCGCTTAAAGGGGGGAGCAATTAGAGAGGGAATGGGGTGCAATCAAATTTGCTCTTTGCCTTGATTTGGGCCACGCGTTGAGTGGCTGTTCGTTTGGGCCTTACCTTATGTTGGAACGCTGAATTGGGCTCGAGCCCATTCTAATGCCTTAATCAAAAACGCACCGTTTAAATAATTGGTGCATGGGCTGCTGGGCGCTTTCAGAATTGGGCCGGGGTGCGCTTAGAACCCACACTAACTCGCCACAGCAAAACGCACTGTTTAGCCTACTGACGTGGCAGCGCCTCTGGTCAATTGCAATTCAGCCCCTGTTTTCTTCCATAATCACAATAACTTAAATTCTTCCTCCATATTTTATACTTTGCCCCTATTTCACCAAAATTACTCCAATGCCCCTGAACTCTATAATTTCCTGAAAACACTTAATTTTCACAATTAAATCACAGGATAATGACCGAGAATCAAGCAAAAGGAGAAGGAAATGAGGGCCAAAATCATACCAATTTTGGTTCGATCAAGTTGGCAACTTGGTCTTCATCATCATCTGAAGACTTGTCTTCCTCTTCTAGATCATCACTATCACTCCAAGTCACCGCCATGGCCTTTCCTCTCTTTTTCTTCAAATTTGCACATTCGGAAGCAATGTGTCCTAAGCCACTACACTCATAGCATTGGACACCCTTCTTATGGTCCTTCTATTGAGTTTGCTCCATTTTCTTGAAAGGAGTCTTCTTCTTCACAAACTTTCCCTTGGAGCCAAAACCTTTCTTCTCAAACCTCATAAATTGCTTGAACTTCTTTGCTATCAAGGCAATTTCTTCATCCCAGTCTTCTTCATCCTTTTCTACCTTGATGCCCTTCAAGCCAAGACTCTTTTGCTTCTTGGGAGGTGTAGATGTAGGACCCTTCCTAGATTCATAGGCCAAAAGCCTTCCAATGACTTCACTAGGCTTCATATTTAAGTAATCACTATTCTCTTCCAACGCCGTCACCTTAGATTCAAACCTCTTGGGAAGCGACCTCATGATCTTTTGCTTGATTCTTCTATCCGAGTAGGGATCACCAAGTTGGTGACTTTGATTCACTATATCCATAAGCTTCACTTGAAAGTCATTGAAGCACTCATCCTCTTCCATCCTTATGGTCTCAAATTATGATTGGAGGACTTGAAGCTTGGAGTCCTTTACCACCTCGGTTCCTTTATAAGCCATCTCCAATATATCCCAAGCTTCCTTTGCTATCCTTTTAGTTTGGGTGAGTTTGTATTGGTTGTCATCCATGGCACATAGAATTGCGTGCATGGCTTTGTTGTTCCATTTTGAAGCCTCAAACTCTTGGGGGGTCTATTGTGCCTTCGGCTTGGGGACTTCCTCTCCACCTCCCGTAGGAGTCATCATAGGTGGCGTGTACCCATCTTCAATCGCCATCCATGCCCGATCATGAATTTGGCACACATATGCTTCCATTTTGCCCTTCCATGATGCGTAATTGACTCCAGTGAGCAAGGGAGGTCTTGTGCTAGAGGCACCCTCGCCTCCAATACCATTTCCACTCATAGTGTTTGGGTGAGAATGATATGAATGCACACAAACAAGCAAAATGCACAAAGAGCAAAAAAAAATAATGCAAACAAATGCAAAGGACTCTAACAAGAACAAGGGATCTCTTAATTATGTTAAGGAACTCACTCTGATACCAATTGAAAATAAATATATAACGAGTACTAATATAATCTAGAGGGGGGTGAATAGATTTTAATCTCTTTTTACCAATTTTCGAGATTAATCAAGAATACAAAATCAACCCCAACTAGTCAACAAATAAAATCAAGTGTAGAGAATGCGGAAAGTAAATAACACATGATTTTTTACGTGGAATCCCACACGGGGAAAAACCACGGGCTATTTTGTGTGCCACACTGGAACCTCAATCCACTAATTGCAAATATGATTACAATCTTGGTTGACCGCATCACACCTAAGATTACTAATCCGTCTTTGCTACCCACGGGCCTTTAAAAGTGAATCTAGTTCATGCTTGCAAATTACCAAAAGGCAAATACAAGACTTGACTCTAAATGAAGAGATAAAATAACCTAGTGTGAATATATACAATATTCAAGATGCTCAAAATGCAAGGTTAGATTTTAGCTTGTCTAGGCATGGATGAACATGTTAGACATTTCTAGAAATCATTTTGCTAAGTGGCATGCATAAAACACATCAAAATAGGAAACAAAGTCCTATATGCAATATCAACCACAATACAACTCTCAAAACACAATAAACACAATCTTGAAACTAAGTCAAGTCATAAAAGAGCAATCTTGAAACTAGTCAAGTAATAAAAGAACAATCTTATAGAGAAAGACTATGTGAAGTGATGTAAGGATGTTCTAACTATAATTTATGTGAGCAAATATAAAAACCCATAAGAAAACATACCTAGAACATGCTAGATGATGTGTGAAGATGATGGGTTTTGGATTTGGATGAGTAAAGATGGGATATTGGAAGTCTGTCACTTGAAAAATATTTTTCTCTCTCTAAAGTGAATTTTTTGCTCTCAAAATATGTGTGTCCAAGTGAAGAAGAGAGTAAAAAATATATGTATATATCAGGTCTTGCAAAAAGCAAAAGGGCACGTTTTTATGTTATATATATGTATATATTTACACACAAACAAACTGAAAACCACACAAAAGCGTTTAGATATTTTATATATATATATATATTAACACATAATAGACAAAAAAACAACACAATCACCGTTTACATATTATATATATATATATTAATATATATTAACACATAAACAAACAAAAACTAAAATAATCAAAACAAAGAAAAAACATTGAAACAGGTGGGTGTGCGCGTTGAAGGGTCGTGTGCCAAACGGGGACAGAGAAGGCTTGCTCCCGTGGGCTGCACGCCCTTCACATGCCACCTCTAGCTTTGTGTGGCTATCATGCCACACTAAGCCAGCTCCCGATCCGAGCAACCTTCGGTCCAGTTGACCTCGGAAATCAGAATTCGATTTCGTCTTCGGAATATGGATCCGGACTCAATCACAAATATGGAAAATTACATAACTTTTCACTCTAAGCTCAGAATTGAATTTCGGTTTCCGATAAAAACATGGAATGTCCTAAATATCTCGAAAATCATCTGAAACACATAGATAAGTCTCCGAATCACTCGGAACTCATCTAAGGACAAATCCACACATAGTTGGACTCGTAAAAATATGAAAAATCTCAAAAATATATTTCTATAAAATACAATGAGATTTTACCAACCATACCAAAACAAACATAAATACTAAAATGCATGAGTTGTGTGTGTGTGCACTCTAAATCTCTTCAATTAAGAGTCAAGTTCAAGAAGCTATCTTCCTTGAAGCTCTTGAGATCCACAATGAGATCCTTAAGCATTTGAGTAGAATTTTTTCAATTCTAAACTACCCTTACAAGATTAAACCCCATTGTGATTTTGTCACCGAAATTAGCCAATTAAAAAGTGAGGCACTTACAGATATCTGATACCTTACTTCACCGTATCTCCAAGAAAACCTGGTGCGAAAGTGGCCTTAGTTGCTTACCAGGACAAATCATCAAAAGGATCATGACACTTGTCAAGATACCTGACACCTTACTTTGCCATATCTACACATAGACCTGGTGCTAAAATGGTCTTAGTTGCCTACCAGGACAGATCATCAGAAGGATCAGGACACTTGTCAAGATACCTGACACCTTACTTCGCCATATCTACACAAGAAAACCAAGTGCTAAAGTGCCCTAGTTACCTACCAGGTACGGATCGTCCAAGGATCAGGATACCTTGCTAAGATACCTTTTACCTTGCCTCAACGTGAACCCTGATGCTAAAGGGGGCTTGGGTTACCTACCAGGTATACATCCTCCAGATACCAAGATTTCGATCGTCTAAGGATCAGGATACCTTGCTAAGATACCTGTTACCTTGCCTCACCATGAACCCTGATGCTAAAGGGGGCTTGGGTCACCTACCAGGTATACGTCCTCCAGATACCAAGATTCTTAGAAAAAGAATGCCAAGTACTAAGATTTGCAAATCTTTCCATCTAGGTATCAACATTCCTTAATACAGAAATATCAAGTACCACCATGCACCTATTAAAACGACTAAGTACCAGGATTCCCAATCTTGAAGGCTTAAATACCCCGATTCCCTGAAATGAATCTTGTCCTAAGTCAAGAGTTTCGAGGCTGAAGATACTTAGTACCTTGATTTATGTTGTTTGGGTATAAATGTTAAATCAAGCTCAGCCATCAGCAAAGGTCAGATGTTTCTTACCAAGACCAAGTGAACACTTAACTGCAAAAATTCCCAGTTGAATCCTACGAGGGGACTATCGTCTATAGCTATCTTCCGAAACAATTCAAGTTTGGTTTCCTCTATGGCCAGATGAATAAGCATGAAGATACTAAGTACTGGCAGCATCTCAAGTGAGTTTTATTTGAGTTACTAGCAAAGCATTCAGAGATCAAATTTTACTAGGGTGCATTTAAGCAAGTAAGACAATATAGTTGCAAAAAAGAGGGAAATTGTATTGATCAAACGGGGTACCCAACCCCCATTTCTAGGCTACAAAGAGGTATGTATATATATATATATAAGAGTACACAAAAGAAAAGCAAATCCGTCATCCCTCTTCTTCTCTATGCTCTCCTTCTGTCTAGCTGTTTCCACTCCCTCAATCATAACTGTAGACCCATCTTAGATCCCCTTAGCATCTGGAACCCTGGGTTCCTCTAAACCATCTTCTTCATCCATTGAAGCAATCTCAGAAAGAGGAATGGAATCCCACGTCAGGTTCTCTTGAGTAGAAGGAGGATCCTGGGCCACATTCTCACTCATATCAGTTGGGACATCAGTAGGCAAATCAGGCCTCTGCGTTGGGATAGGATCCGTATCCATAAGATGTGTTGGAGGCGCCCCCTGGTTTGGATCACCACATGATAATTGGGTAGCCTTGTGTTAGGATTATGCTCAATAGCAAGAGTGTAATATTGTAATTAACAATCTTTTTCATATTAATAAAGTGATTTCTGGTTTAAACAAATCTTATAGCATTTATAGTTTAATAATTGTCAAAGTAAATAATCATAAGGTCTAAAGACTGAGAAAAGAAGAATTGTTCGTACATCTGGATATGTATGTGGTAGACACAATTCTTTAGTTAGTCTTGAATATTGTTCACAACTTAAGTTAAAGGTTGGGCACCTTTATCTTGTTAAAGTTGTAGAATTCTTTTGCTAGCATTTGAGTGGGATCAAATGAGATATGATGAGTCTAAAATCATCGGAGTGTCTTCGAGCAAAAGAATCTAGTGCACTGGGTGCATTGAACTGGATCACAATGAAATACTTTATCTATAACCGTCAGTAGATAAAAGTAATTTCATTATCAGGACAATCGGAGAGTCTATCTTAATCCTGAGATAAATGATGGACTTATGGTTGCAAGTGATATCATTTGAGTTATCAATGAGTACGATTATATCGCATAGTCTATCCTCGATAGTTTGGTGATATTCATTTGTTAATCGATAGAGGACTTCATTTATAGATATGGACATCGTGGCTCCATTTATCGAATGAGAGTATAATATCATCATATGGATGTTTTGAGGTAATTGGATATTAAATCTCAACGTTGAGTTTTCGATAGTGTCTATTGAAAACATGGCTTCTGGACAAGTCAAAATATCCAAGTTCAAAACGTGGTCATATAAGTAAATATGGTAACTTGGAGAGTTATAGGCGGTCTATGAACTCTTGGCAATTACTGATATTAATCACGAGGATACACTATCTCCAACATGATTGTCTAGGGTATGAATGAGGAAACATCTTCCTTTTCTGTCTTTATTTAAGAGTTCAATTTTAGCTCTTTAGTGGAATGAGTTAAAATTAATGGATCGGACCTAAGTGAATCATTTGTTGATTGTGATTAGGTTATGTCTATTGAAGCTTAAATTTAGATAGTCCGCCAAGATCCCCAATCCACACGGACTTGCATGGATCACTTGATATATTCTACCAGACCAATTTAGGGTCCATCTAGAATTGCATTTAATATATTAAGAATATAATTTGCACATTATTTATGTAATGGGATGCTCAATTATATTTATATATTAATGGATGGCATGTGGGTTTGTTTCGTTTAGTAAGAATGGGTCTAGTTCACATGTGGGCCTTTTATTTAAAGTCCAATGGATTAAATGAAATAAGAAAATAATATATGGCCCAATATGTTTATATGGGGCGGCAAGGTGAATTAATTAACCTTATATATTATTTTGTTTCATTGTTTAATTAAATAAGAATTAATTAATTTATTAATTAATTGTTTAATTAAGAAACAAATCTTTTCTGATTAGGAAATATGATTCCTAAAGGTATACTATTGGTAGTAGTATACTTAAATTAAAAGACTTGTTTGACAAGGAAATAAATAATTAATTTTATTTATTTAATCAAATAAGAAGTCTTTTTATTTTAGTCAAATAAAAGAATAAAATATTTATGAGTTTGATTAGGGTTTGGAAGTCTTAAACTAAATAGGAATTAGGGTGCAATACAAACTCTTTTTGAGTCCCTTTTGGCTAGAGAATTCGGCCACCCTAGTAAAAAGGAAGAAAGAAAATTTTGCCACATATATAAGTGGACTTATAATTTTCGGCCATTAGGGTTTTTGAGTGTGCATAATTCTATTTTCTTCTTCTTCTCAACTCATAGAAAGATAGCTTTTATTCTACTAAAACAAAAAGAGACATAGATTATTCTTTGATGGTATACTATTTGCTTATTCATCAATAAGCTTGTGTATACTACATCGATCAAGGTTCACGCGAGTTTCGATCATAAGATTGAGAACTCAAAAGTGACCGGAATAATCTTAGATTTCTTTTGATTGTTTTTGTGACTAACGAATAAGAGAAAAGTTTGTTTTATCCAATCACAGGCTTGCAATTCAAAGAAAAGGGAGACCACGCTCCTAGGTGATCCACGTTCGTGCTAGGATTGAAGATCTTGCGGATTACCATCGACGTAAGTCAATCGGATCACGCGACAAAATGTATTCTTCTTTTGTTATATATTATATATCTTTAATTGATTAAAAGGGTTTAAGGTTCATAAAAGGAAAAATTTTAAAAGCTACTAAAACCTATTTTTTAGTCTCACTTCCGCTGCGTGTACTTTTTCGGTATATTTTTCCCTACAACTTGGCGCTAATCCGACCCTGATCCCAATTCAATGTAGCTCGGAGGTGGAAAGGAGGAGGCAAAGCTCTGGCCACCTCATAGCAGGCAGTAAAGTAGCCATCTTAAAAAGATGAGCCCTCCCTAGTCTCCAAGTCATGCATTGTATCCCGTAGGAGTTGATTCTTGTTATGCAACAGTCTTTTCTCCCTTTTCAAGCACTTCCTCTCCTCCCGGCGATGCAACAACCAGGCATTGCTCAAAACTCTTGGCTTCCACCAAGGCAGCTTGCCTACCTACCCTCCTCAGCCTCAGCTGTGGCTTGAACCCAGAGAGCCACGCTCTGCTGGGCTTGGGACTGCTCTTGCTTAACATCCTCCAATTCGGCCTGAAGCTTGAGGTAGGCCTCCTTTAAGGTAGACAGTTGCTTCTCCATAGCCAAGGCAAACTGGAAACCTTACAAAAAAAAAAAGGGAGGGAGTCAGTACCTAAATAATAATAATAATAATAATAATAACAACAGCAAGAAAGAAGGTAGAATTCTACCTCAGCTAAAATAGAGGCACCCTTGGCAGCCAGGATATCCTAAGGTATCTTCGCCATGCTCACTAGGCTCCCTCCGAGATAGGAGGCAATAAGGCGGGATACAACCTCATCATGGATAATATCCCTTGTATCCCGAAGGAATGTTGGTTGCTTGGGAAGGAGTTGGAGCAGTTTCTTTCTTCTTTTCCACCTTGGCTTGAACCTTGGTGGGTATTGCTGGAGGAGAAGAAACAGAGGGATTAATCACAGTAGGCTTTGCAGCAGTAGCTTTACGCGTCTACCTCTAGGGCTGGCCTAGTGAACCCCGAGCTAGCATCGGACTTAGAGATGGAAGTGTAATAGGAGTAGAAATCGATGCCTTGGTAGGCAACCTCGCAGAAACAAGAAGAGGAGCAGAAGCTATAACTGGCCGCGTAGACCCTGGCATAATCTTGGCATTTGAAGAATGAGAAGGGAAGGGAGAAGGAGAAGAAAAGAAGAAGAAGAAGGAAGTAGGCCAATATCACCCGGCCCGGAGGGAGATGAAGAATCGAGCTCTAGAGGGGTAGAAGAAACTGCCAAGAAGAAGAAAATGTAATAAGAAAAAGGGCAGAATAAGATATGCATACATATAACTAATAGAGATAAATAAAGCTACGTACCTAGAAGAGCAATACAGATCCTCAAGTACCTCTCCAAACGATCTCCTTCAAAAGCATCCAAAGTAGGATACTTCTTGTTCGTGTAGCCCCTCCTCATAATCCTCTTAAGGATATCCTTGGATTCCGGAGAGAGCACCCATTTGGCCCATTATTCTTTTATGGTGAACTGGATGGGGACCGGGTATTCAACACCCTCAATGAAGGCAGTACGCCCCCAATCTCCCTCAACCACGATCCATTCCTCTTTTTAGGGCGCGGCATACTTCATGTTTGCCCCGGGGACGAGGAACTTCATCTCGTTGTTCGCCCTCAGATAGAATTGACCCTAGGGTACCAGGTTCACTATCTGGAACACGTAGCGGAGCTCGTCAAATCCCAGCTCCATCTCCACCTTATCCCGCTCACACTACTCCTTCTAAAGCACCAAGAACTCGATCAAGTGCTTCCAAAACCCCGGCAAGATCTGTAGGGGGCAAGCTCCAAAGTGATGAGGGCCCGGCGAAGTGTAGGGTGAAGAGGAAGCCGGACCCCACATTCAAAGGCCGCCTTGTGGATAAGGAGATAATCCCGAGGGGGAGTGTATACATCATAACCCTTGTGAGAAAGGGACAGGGTAATGGAGTCAGGGATCTTGTAGTCCCGTCTCAGCTGATCAAGAGTATCCGGCGTGCACACCGAGTTTGGTATGATTCTGCCATCGTGGAAGGAGGCGAAAGAACCGGTCTATACCCCAACCAAGGTGACTTTGGTTTGGTCACCTTCCTCCTCGACACCGCCAACATCTACAGCATCTTCCTCGTCAACAATTTAGACCAGGTCTTCTAGTCTATTGTTAAAACCCGACCCGATTCGAGGGTTTCTTGTAGAACGATGGTGCTGTTTCAGGGTATTGACATCAACCGCGTCATCTTCGCCTCGACCTCATTTCATCCCTCTCGATATCAAAGAACCCTCCCCCGAATCAACCTTTTCCATGTTGAATAAGGCATCGAGGCTATCAGAACGATTTGGGGAGGCTGGGTCAAGGTGTGTTAAAGCTAGGTCAGGGTTAGTTTGGATAGTTGAGAGTTCTTAAGAAGTAGAAGGAAGTTTCGATGGAGACGCCATTGGTAAAGCTGGAAGAAGAAAGAAAAGAAGAGCCCTAGAGGTTGCTGGTAAGAGGAAAAAGGAGAAAATTAGAAGCTTCTTATTTTCACTTTTGAAATTCAAAGAAGTGGTATGGAAGAGGCAAGAATGTCGTTCTATTTATAGATAAAGGAAGGCGGTTACCAAGACGTAAAAGGAATCCGGAATTAATGACCAGAGATGTGCTAGAGATGGTTTCGCATTAATTGCGCCAAAAGCGGCTCGATTGAAATCAGCGGGGCAATCGTCATTTGACACCTGGATTGTGTAATAAATACCGGCATATCAAAGGAAGATTTCCTCCTTGGCAATGGAAGCCAGCCATACAAGGGGTATACAGACGGACAAGGTAGAAAATTCTTCAAGCATAATCGAAATCCTGACTCCAACCCTGACAATGTATCGGTGTTCAAGTCAGGGGGGACTTCTGTTAACCGCCAAAATTGGCAAAGGACCAAAGAAAAATTTTCCATTTAGATGCAAAGGAGAAATAATTTTTCAGGGTACCATCCAGTTGCTTCAAGAGAGAGATCTAGATCAATCCAGATACATACCTCCTTCAAAAGAACCAAGACTAGCAATTTCCTAACTACACATATGTCTGACAGTATCCCGATGTGGAGCTCCACCCAAGTATCCCGATACGGAGCTCCACCAAGTATCCTGATGCAAAGTTCTTCGCGCAGTATTGTTAGTTTTTTGGTTGTTGTTGGCATGTATTCCATATCAAAACGTTGTTTATCTTGTAATGTTTATGTGGTCTCATTGATGATGATACAAAGCTTCAAAGAAAGATTTGACTACAGTACATGCAAGATGATGGCTTGTTAAGGGGAATTAGCTTCATTGCTCATCAAAGGTATAATTGACCTCATTCCTCTTACAAGGCATAGGCACACACACACAAATCATTCATAAGTGTCCCTACATCATTGTGCATCATTTATATAACACATTCACATGATTTTGTATGCTCATGCATTGAACTCAAATGCTCATACATTTAAGAGTTGCATGTTCTAAGACTATGTCTAGGAAATGGCATTCATATGTGAACTTGTGTTTGTATGTTTGTGTTTCTTGTGTTTTGGACTTATACTTGATCTTAATTGATTCCTTATTAAGTCCCGGTCATTTTAGTTACTCATATGTTAAGTTTCGAGTCCAAACGATGTAGCTATGCTACTTTTCGTTCTCATTCGTTGAGTTGTGTTCGTCATCGTTTTCCGAGATGAATTCTCAACCATTTGTCAAAGTTTCATAGTCATCATTGTGCATGAGGGAGTCATGGTTTGTAATCTGAAAATGGATTTGAAATCGGAGTTCGGATGCCCAAATACGGCTGAAGAACGTGAGAGGTGCGCGGGAGAGGCAAGGTAGCCAAAGGCCATGGCATAGCCACCACGTGTGGAGGCCGTGTGCCACACGGACCAACCAGCCCTCTGGTCCCATGTGGCACATGCGCCCCACACGTGGGCATGGCTGGTGTGGCCTATTTTTGTTGGACAAAAATGCCCTTCTCTCCTTCCTTTTTAAATGCCATCATCTCCCTCCATTTGTTTTCTAAGAAGAAAAGTTTTGAAATCCCGTCTAGAATTTTCTCTCCAATTTTCTTAACTTCCAAACACCATAACTTTCTCATACGAAGTCAAAATTGAGTGATTCAAGTTGGAGATTGTTCGTAATCGAGTCCTCTACCTTTTCCAAGTGATCTTGCAGCTGTTTGATTGATTTTCGGAGTGATCTACTCAGAAAACCGAACCAGCTCGTGAAATCAAGGTAGAGTTCATATCTTGGTGATTTCATCTTTTTAAACCTTCAATTTGCTTGGTGTTTCTTCTTCTATATGTATGTGTATATTTAGTGAATGCTATTGAGAAAGATAGCTTAACAATCAATCTAATTGAAAAGTCTAATTAGAGACACATGTGGACTAGATTCTTGGATTCTTTGTTTTTCATATGATTGGGAGTTGTATTGTGATTAGATTGACATCTAGGATTATTTGAGACTTGATTGATTCATTTTATGATTAATAATCCTTGATATGTGTCTTTGATCCTTGATTGATGATTTCTAGGATTAGAGCCTTTGTATGTGTTTTTAGAGATATCTATGATTGATTTGTTTTTAACAATATCTCCTATCTCTAAATCTTTGGCTAGAATACTTGTTGAATACATTTTGTGATTCTAGCATTTTTATGTATGTTTATAACATCTTGAACTTGTGCCTCATGTATATGAATTGTTCAAGAGTTATTTGTATGAATGAATCTAGGAGTTTTATGTGTTAGTTGATCTCACATGCTCTAGGTTTTCATTCATGATTTTGCATCTAGATTTCTATTGCTTGTGTTTTCACATCTCTAGATCTAGTTGTTTCATGGAATGTATTGATCACATGTTCTATGTTGTTTTGATTGTTTGCATTATTTGCATTCACATGATCACACTAGGAAGTCCTTGTAAAAGGCATGAAGTCTTGGTTAGAGTCGGGATGACTCGGATAGCCAAGCAAGAAGTCTTGCCCAGAGTCTTGAGGATTTGGATAGGTAAGCAAGAAGTCTTGTCTAGAGTCGGGATGACTTGGATAGACAAGCAAGAAGTCATGGCTAAAGTCGGGAGGACTTGGATAGTCATGCATGGGAGGCTTTCTAGGGGCAAGTGTGCCTTGTATAGAGAGTTGGCTTATATATTGGTAGGCCCGGGTGTTTGGTTAGACATAGAGTCTGATAGAGCGGGGTACATGGGATATGTATGCACTCTTGAGGAATTTCTAATCTTCCAACGATGTTGGTTTGGTATGAGTTCCAATATGTGGTTTACATCATTGAGGGATTTTGTATCTTCCAATAGGGATTGGGTAAACATAGACTCCACACGGATTGGTGATCTAGGATTGGGCACTTTGTGGAATTTCTAATTTACTCTCTAAATATATATAAGTACCCAATGGTTGTAATTCAACCGGTGGATGTTTCCTCCTTGGAGGTTTTACCACGTTAAAAAATCCCTTGTGTTAATTCTTTCTATCTCTATCTTTTATATTTGTTTTTGTGTATGTTTTAAACTTGTAGTACAATCTTCACTTGTGATGTTTTTGGATACCAGATTTGTAAAGTGTGATTTGTAAATATATTCTTTTGATCTTATTTGTAATTACATTTCTTTTGTATATTGTTTAGAATTTTATGTATAGCAATATTTGTATATACTTGTAACGATTGAACATATATTGATATACAAGTATTCTTGTTAATTGTTTTTGTATTTTCTTTATACCTCATACAACTTATTGATACTTAGACAATGTATGAATGATCACATGATAACTTGTCTTAGTATGATTCCGTGATATTTGTGTTGTATGTAAGGTTACCTTGAGGGACAAACTTAAGTTTGTTCAAGGGATTGAAATTAGGCGAAAAACCTATTCACCCCCCCCCCCCTCTCGGTACGATTTAAACAATTTAACCTTGTTTGTATACTTTCAAGTATCCCGCTACTGCATCATCCAGGTACCCCGGTGCTGCCTCAGTTGGCATCCCAATTCCTAGATGACCGAGTAACTTGCAGAAATCATAAAATTATGAGGGGGCGAGGTACTCGAAAACTCAGACACCTTCTAGAACCGGCTCTCCAGGCAGTCAGGATACCAGACGAAGAATTTACAAAGGCATGATTTATGCACCCAGAAGGCCGGATTAAAGCTACAAGGAAGAATACTGAAACGCCATTGTTTAGTCAAACTGAGGAGGTAGATTTCTTCCCGCCATTTGAGAGTTCCATTTGAATAAGGAGTCAACTCTATCAGAATGCTCCTAGGAAAGAATTGCTTGATTCTAGGGATCAAATCTCGCGACAATCTCGTTGATCGCCAAGGAAAGTCCCATAATTACTGAAACCCTAGACCGAAATTATAGGAGTGCATGGCATGTAATGGGACCTATATATACGACGTAATAATCTACAGGAAAGGAATCCAAGATCGGTTCAGGAAAAAAACCCTAAAACTCTTCAGCCTATTCTACTTATCGACATGCATGAGAGCGCCATCGCCATCTCCTCCATCAATTGAAATTTCTGACCATCACCATAGATAGAAGAAATATCCAGTGTATTGATGAGGTCGTTTGTGTACTCAACAAAATAATATAGTTTTTGGTTGTTTCTTGAAAACTCTTTTAAGCCACTTATTCCTTTTTAAAAATGTGATTTGATAGCAAAATAGTGAGCAAGTTTGTTCCACAGGGAATGGAGTGTTAATTAGATAAATTGACTAATCTTTGGACAATAAAGTAAATCATGGTGTTTGATAGATGTGTGGTTTCTAAAACCACCAATGCTAACTACTCAAATGAAAATACACAAAAATGTTATGAAAAATAGAATACTCAACACCTTGATAAGAATAGTGATAAAATCAATTAATGAGATAGCTAGGGAATAGATCGATTAACAATTGAATGTGGGTAAGCTAACTAGCTACTTTAATGTGCCAATCTCATTATGTTAACCACTTAGAGGCTTAGATTAGTGGGGTTGATATACCCACCACTAATCTATCCTATCCAATGGGTTCTCAATCACACAAGGAGTGTTAATCCACATATGAATATATAACAAATTACTCCACTCAAGATGACAATTAACAAGTGATATACAAGTTAATTATAATGAATGGAATCTAATTAATTTGAATGAATAGATTACATAAGAGATTCATTACAAGCTAAGCTAAACCCACAACCAATTGATCCTCAAATCTATCCCCTAGATTAGGGGTTTAGTTACACATATTTGCAATAAATGAAAAGAAGTAAATAGTAAGGAAATAACCCTTGGGTCACCTTCTTTAAGCTTGATCCTTCTTCTCCTCTATGCTCCTAGATGCAAGGAATGGAAGTAGAGGATATGTCTTGGAATGTGGGTGTTTTGGTGGGAAGTGACTAAGGATTTTGGTGGAGAAATGGTGGGATGAGGAATGATGTAGTGAAGTAATCAAGGTTTTGTGTTGAGGGTTGGATGGATTAGATGAGTTCAAGGAGAGAAATGGAGGATGAGGAATAGTGTGCCATGGATGAAGAGCTAGATCTCAAATGTGTTCTCTGATCTCTTTCTCAAATTTTCGATGCCTTTGAAGAAGAATGGTCGTCCTATTTATACACACTCTTGGACATGTACTGATAACCGCTTGATTCGCTGATGTGGCACCTTGTTCGCTATTTCGTCGCTATGGCGACCCTGGTGCGTAAAATGGTTACAGGCAAGGGTCGCCATGAGAACCATCTTTTTCGCCATCTAGCATGTGGCGACCATGACCAATTTGTGTAGAGGTCGCCACTTGCACCTCTGGGTCGCCATGGCGACCATATGTGGCGACCCTGCAAAATGTAAAAGGGTTGGCACTTGCAACATCAAGGTTGCCATGGCGACCCCAAGTAGCGACCATGGCTTGATTGCACTAGGTCGCCACTTGCAAGGGTGGTCGCCATGGCGACCCCACCTGGTTCATTTGGAGACTTTCTGTCGCCATGGCGACCAAGTGGTGCCCAAATGGCGACCTTCTGATGACTTGGAGAATCCTCTGTCGCCATGACGCCCATGTAGCGACCTCTCATGTCTTAAGTGGCGAAAATGCCCTGTTCCTTCCCATTTGTGAGGCATTTTTCACACAAGTCCTCCACTTCATCTCCATGCTCTTGAAACCTGATAAAACCTGAAACACTCATTTTAACAACATTAAACACCGGGAAATGCCCGAGAATCAAGCGAAAAGAAATGGAAATGAGGGCCAAGATCATACCAATTTTGGATTGATCATGTATTAGTGTTATAAACAATATCATCAATAAAAAATCTGGATTATTCAGCTTATTCCTTGTGTTAAAATCTTGTTTGTATTGATAAGAGTATTACAGGTATCGAACCACTTGATACCCCTCTGACCGGGATCCACCCCGATCTCGGTCCTTAAAGTTGTTATTTGGAAATTTCACCCTGTGACGATTTTTCGGTAACAGAAACAATATATGAAGAATTACAAATACAAAATTGATATTAAAGTGGATTGTTCTACAAATCACACTTTACAAATACTTGTTCAAATATACAACTCAATTGAATGATATTCAACAAAATAAAACATACACATATACAAAATAAAAGAGATAGAGAAAGAGACAATGGGCACAAAGACTTTTACATGGTAAACCTCCAAAGAGGAAACATCCACAGGTTGAATCCACAACCACTGGCAAAGCAATTCAATATATGAAAAAGGATATACACACTCAAGGCTATCAGCACTATGATATATACCTCAAGCTATCAAATCATAATCTACCCTCAAGCTAGTGAACCACTAAGCCTACTCCCTATCCAAGGTGTATCCTACACCTCTAGGAAGTAACTTCCTATCCAAGGCTCTCAAGCCTCTAGGAAGATTCCCTTGCTTAGCAATCTAGATCACAAGGATTCTAGTCATGCTCCCCTAGCTCAACTATCCGGAGTACGAAACTCCTTGCTAAGATTTTCGCTTAGCTATCTGGAACTCATTCCTAGCCAAGTCTTCTTACTCAAGTTAAAGCTTTACTCACTTTAATAAAAGACTTCAACCTTTCCTCAAGGCAAATGATCTAGGTGACTTAAATGATGAAAATCATAATCAACACAACATAGAACATGTGATCAAGATATTCTATGGAACAACTAGACCTAAACATGTGATAACATAATTAATAAAAGTCTAGATGCAAAAACACGAATTAAACCTAGAGCATGTGAAAACACCTAACACAAAAGCTTATAGTTCCATTAACACAAATAACACTTAATATATCATAATCATGAAGCACATATTCAAGATGCTATTGTTAACCGCTAAAAATGGCAGGGGTTCAAAGAAGAATTTTCCATATATCTAAAGGAAGTATCCAGATATGAGGAAGGGGATCCTGTACCCCGCCACTAAAATGCACCCTCCACCAATCCTGGTCAAGTTCGAAACCTCCAAAAATACCCTGAGATACCAGAGAACACAGAAATCAAGTTACTAGATCCTGGTACCTCGCGACCGCACCAACCCGGTATCCTGATACCCCGACACCTACGTACCCCAATGCATATATACATAGTACAAATGAACAGGAAGCAAGGTACTCATGTATCCCGATCCCATCTAGACTGTCTGAATAGACAGTAAGGACCAAGACAAAACCAAGACAAATAGAAGAACTGTAAAAGCGCCATCGTTTCAATAAACAAGGAAGTTAACTCATTCCTACCACTATAGAATTATACTTCAAATAGAAGTCAACTTTATCTGAATTCCGCCAAGAAAGGGATCTCTTGATTCCTAAAAGGAAAGTAAAATCTCTATGTCACTACACCTAAATGAGTGGAGTGCACAGCAAGCACGGGAACTATATATACTGTTACCAAAAAATCGTCACTGGATGAAATTCTAAATAACAACTTTAAGAACCGAGATCGGGGTGGATCCCGGTCGGAGGGGTATTAAGTGGTTCGATACCTGTAGTGTTCCTATCAATGCAAACAAGATTTAAACACGAGGAAAAGGCTGAATAAATCAGACTTTTATTGATAATTTTTGTTTATAACACTGATACATTAGGTATTTCTTCTATCTATGGTGATGGTCGAGAGTTTCAGTTGGTGGAGGAGATGGTGGTGGCGCTCTCGTGCACGTCGATAATAAGAGTAGGCTGAAGGGTTCTAGGGTTTTTTATGAACTGATCTCTCTCTCCCTGTAGATTATAACGTCATATATATAGGTCACATTGCTTGCCATGCACTCCTATATTTTCGGTCTAGGGTTTTGGCAATTATGGGACCTTCCTTTGGCGATCAACGAGATTGTCACGGGTTTTGATCCCTAGAATCAAGTGATTCTTTCCTAGGAGGATTCTGGTCGAGTTGACTCCTTATTCGAATGGAACTCTCAACTGGCAGGATGAAGTCTACCTCTTTTTGTTTGACTAAATGACAGCGTTTTCAGTATTCTTCCTTGGAGTTTTAACCCGGCCTTCTAGGTGCATAAGTCCTGCCTTTGTAAATTCTTCGTATGGTATCCTGACTGCCTGTGGCGCCAACTCTGGAAGGCATCTAAGTCTTCGAGTACCTCGCCCCCTACTAGTTTTACGATTTCTACGAGTTACTTGGTCGTCTAGAATCAGGATGCCAACTTAAGCAACAGTGGGATGCCTAGTTGGTGCAATAGCGGGATACTAGATGAAACAGTAACTGGATACGTAGATATTATAATAGCGGGGTACTGTGTGAGGAACTCTACATTGGGATACTTGGTGGAGATCCGTGTCGGGGTACTGTCAGGTATATGTGAAGTTAAAAAACTGCTAGTCTTGGTTCTTCTAGAGGAGGTGTGTATCCGGATTGATCTTGTTAACCACCAATATTGGCAAAAGACCAAAGAAGAATTTTCCACCTCAACACAAGGAGGACATAAGAATCTAGGCACCATCCGGCTACCCTGATAAAGGGGGACCCCGACTAATCCGAGTGCATACCCCTTCCAGCGGGGTCCTGCCCACCCTTTCCCCAGATTCTCAAGGACCCCGCCAGCATCTTGATTCATAAGCATTGCCCCGAGCTGGACTACTCGTAAAAACCTGCAGCGGGGTCCAACCTAGTCATGCCCTGGCTTCTTATGAACCCCGTAACACCCCGACACGGAGTTCCACTAAGCCTCCCGCTATGGTACCAGCTAGACATCCCCCTACTTCAGCAGCAAGATGCCTAGTGGTTTACACCTTCTGATATAACCAGCCGGCCAAGCAGGAAGATACCAAGCAGTAAGATTCTCATACCAGAATTAAAAGCTTCATAAAGACTTATTAAAACGTCGCCGTCCAGTCAAAACAGAGGAGATATACTCTTTCCTGCCAGAGAGTCATTGAAAGTATACATACAAGGTTAAATTGCTTAAGACGTACCTAGAGGGGGGGTGAATAGGTTTTTCGCCTAATTTCAATCCGTTGAACAAACTTACGTTTGTCCCTCAAGGTAGCCTTACATACAACATAAACATTACGGAATCATACTAAGACAAGTTATCATGTGATCATTCATACATTGTCTAAGTATCAATATGTTGTATGAGGTATAAAGAAAATACAAAAACAATTAGCAAGAATACTTGTATATGAATATATGTTCAATCATTACAAGTATATACAAATATTGCTATACATAAAATTCTAAACAATATACAAAAGAAAAAATGTATTTACAAATATGATCAAAAGAATATATTTACAAATCACACTATACAAAATCTTGTATCAATATACTTCACAAGTAATTGATGTGTCACAAGATAACAACATATATATAAACAAATATAAAAGAGAGAGATAGGAAGAATTAACACAAGGGATTTTTTAACGTGGTAAAACCTCCAAGGAGGAAATATCCACGGGTTGAATTACAACCATTGGGTACTTATATATATACTTGGAAAGTAAATTAGAAATTCCACAAAATGACCAATCCTAGTCACCAACCCATGTGGAGTCTATGTTTACCCAATCCCTATTGGAAGATACAAAATCCCTCAATGATGTAAACCACCACATATTGGAACTCATACCAAAACCAACATCGTTGGAAGATTAGAAATTCCTCAAGAGTGCATACACATCCCATGTACCCCGCTCTATCGGACTCTATGTCTAACCAAACACCCGGGCCTACCAATATATAAGCCAACTCTCTATATAAGGCACACGTGCCTCTAGAAAGCCTCCCATGCATGACTATCCAAGTCCTCCCGACTCTAGCCATGACTTCTTGCTTGTCTATCCAAGTCCTCCCGACTCTAGATAAGGCTTCTTGCTTACCTATCTGAGTCATCCCGACTCTAGGCAAGACTTCTTGCTTGGCTATCCGATTCATCCCAACTCTAGCCAAGACTTCATGCCTTTTACAAGGACTTCCTAGTGTGATCATGTGAATGCAAGTGATGCAATCAATCAAAACAACATAGAACATGTGATCAATACATTCCATGGAACAACTAGATCTAGAGATGTGAAAACACAAGCAATAGAAATCTAGATGCAAAAACATGAATGAAAACCTAGAGCTTGTGAATACAATTAACACATAAAACATCTAGATTCATTCATACAAAACAACACTTGAACAATTTCATATTCATAAGGCACAAGTTCAAGATGTCATAAACATACATCAAAAATGCTAGAATCATAAAATGTATTCAACAATTATTCTAGCCAAAGATTTAGAGATAGGAGACATGTTAAAAACAAATCAATCCTATATATCTCTAAAAACACATAAAAAGGCTCTAATCCTAGATTTCATCAATCATGGATCAAAGTCACATAGAAAGGATTATTAATCATAAACTTGATCAATCAAGTCTCAAACAATCCTAGATATCAATCTAATCACAATACAACTCTCAATCATGTTAAAAACAAAGAATCAAAGATTCTAGTTAACATGTGTCTCTAATTAGACTATTCAATTAGATTGATTATGAAGCTACCTTTCTCTATAGCATTCACTAAACAAACATATACATATAGAAGAAGAAACCCCAAGCAAATTGGAGGTTAAAAAAGATGAAATCACAAAGTTATGAACTCTACCTCAATTACAAGAGCTGGTTCGTTTTTCTGAGGAGATCTGTCAGAAAATCGATCAAACAGCTGCACAACCACTTGGAAAAGGTAGAGGACTCGAATACGAACAATCTCCAACTTGAATCACTCAATTCCGACTCAGTATGAGAAAGTTATGGTGTTTGGAAGTTGAGAAAATTTGTGAGAAAATCATAGACGGGATTTCACACTTTTTCTTCTTGAAAGAGAATGGAGGGAAATGGAGGGATTTAAAAAGAATGAAAGGAGGGGCAAAATTGTCCAAATTTTTTGGGGGGACTTTTGCAAGTCCACGTGTGGCCAGCGTGTGCCACACGTGGCCACCCCTTGCTTGGCTTTTTGCCAAGCGTCCTCCTCGCGCACCTCTCACGTTCTTCAGCCGTATTCGGGCATCCGAACTCCGAATTCAAATCCGTTTTCGGATTACGAACCGTGACTCCCTCACGCACGACGAAGACTACGAAACTTTGAAAAATGGTTGAGAATTCATCTCGGAAAACGACGACGAACACAACTCAACGAATGAGAACGAAAAGTAGCGTAGCTACATCGTTTGGACTCGAAACTTAACGTATGAGTAACCGAAATGACCGGGACTCAATAAGGAATCAATTAAGCACTATTACAAGTCTAGAACACAAGAAACACAAACATACAAACACAAGTTCACATATGAATGCCATTTCCTAGACATAGTCTTAGAACATGCAACTCTAAAATGTATGAGCATTTGAGTTCAATGCATGAGCATACAAAATCATGTGAATGTGTTATAAAAATGGTGCACAACAATGCAGGGACACTCATGAATGATTTGTGTGTGTGTGCCTATGCCTTGTAAGAGGAATGAGGTCGATTTTACCTTTGATGAGCAATGAAGCTTATTTCCTCTTAGCAAGCCATCATCTTGAATGTACCGTAGTCAAATCTTTCTTTGAAGCTTTGTATCATCATCAACATGACCACATAAATATTTACAAGATAAACACGTTTTGATATGGAATATATGCCAACAACAACCAAAAACCTAACAGTCATATTTTAAACAGGTTAACGCAGTCAGAATCCTCCTAGGAAGGAAAGATTTGCTTACGAGATTGACTCCTCTTATGAGGGAAAAACTAGATTCTGTACATAAAATATCTGAGATTATCTCCTAAAAGGAGGGAGATCCTGTAAATACCAAACCCTAGTCCGAAATTGTAGGAGTGCATGGCAAGCAACATGACCTATATATACAACATCTTGCTCACCAAAATGGGGCGTAAAATATTATCTCCAAGAACCCTACGACCAATTCTACTTATCGACATGCACGAGTTCACCATCACCACCATCTCCATTATTCACTGAGCCTTCATGGTTCACTTCTAATCCTGGAAAAAATATAGTCCATGTATTTGTAACGTAAAGTGATGAATAAAAAGCTCTTCTTGTTTGTTTATTAGCGTTCCTAATCTTTTGTGCATTACCGAGGACCTAGTTGGTATCGAACTACTTGATACCTCTCCGACCGGGGTCATTTCTGATCTTGGTCCCCCTTAAAGTCGTTATTTGGAATTTCACCCCCGGTGACGATTTTCCAGTAACACTTTTGGCGCTATCTATGGGAAACGACTTATCCCATCCATTATTCAAAATAGCCTAGCTCTGCTTACAGATATATAGAATGAGACTTCGATCTTCCCAGGGTCATCCCGAGCCATCAGCACCCCAGTCCCTCGCTTCCACCGAAAGAGCTCAGGGGCAGGGTAAAGGTGCCAGGAATGAGAATCCTCCGCCAGTGCCTCCGCCAGTGCCTCCACCAGTGCCTCCACCAGCTGTAGGCCCTGTGCCTCAAGACCTAACCAGGCAGGAAGTCAATCGGGATGTCTTAGAATAGCATGCTACAGCATACGTAGAAGCCATCTGACCCCAGATGATAGCCCAGGGGATCCCCTTCGAAACAGTCAGGATCCCAGGGGACATTGGCCCAAGTACCCGGGTACTAGTATTCGACCGTCTGGGTCCACCTCTCCCAGCCCGATAGGCGGATCTTAGACCTAGACTGGTGAAGTTAGCTATTGAGGTTCCCCCTAGGAGAGCCCAATCTCCACCCAAACCAAGGGCGAAGGAGAAGGATTCACATCCCGATTCGAAAGGAAGCGCCGGATCCCGAAAAAGCTCCAAAGCAAGACATCAGAGAGCAAAGCGAAATGAGGTAGTCATTGATTCAGAATCTTCGGATGAAGAGGGTTCAGTAGCGCGATCCGGAACCAAGAAATCCCAGCGCCTAGAGGATCAGATGACTAGGATGGCGAAGGAGTTGGAGCAGTTAAAGAAGGGAAAGCACCAAGGAATCCAGAGGAACCCCTTGGGTAAAATTAATGCACCTTCCTCCAAAAGAGTCAGGGAGGCGGGGTTACCTCCTAAATTTAGAATGCCTTCTGAGAAGTATTCCGGGACAGAGGACCCCGTCAGCCACCTGGAAAGCTTTGTCCATCAGATGAAGGTTTAAAGTGCGACTAGGCTAGCCATGTGCAGAATGTTTCCTTCAACCTTGACTGACTGTGCCAAGTCATGGTTCAGAAAGTTACCACCAGGTAGTGTTGATTCTTTTTCTAAACTCACCAAAGCTTTCTATGCACAGTTTCAGGAGATCAAGCCCCGTCCTAAGGATCCTATCTTGCTGTAATAGGTGGTTCAGGAGCGGCATGAAACTCTGAGATCTTATGTGGAGAAATTCCATAAAGAGGTTGTCTAGATGGGTGTATTCGACGATAATGAAACTCTAGCCAACTTCCTGAGGAACTTATGGGCTGGTAGACTATTTCGTTTTTTTGCCAAACATCCTCTAGAGATGTACCAGAAAGCTTACAACCGGGCTCTAGAATAGGTGGACATCGAGGAACAACTCCGGATTAAAATCGAGCACGATGAAGTCCGATTAGCACCACGCCACAAGAGGGAGGCTCCAAAGCCTGCACCAGCTAGAAAGTTCCAAAATCAGCCTCCGAACCTGTCCACTTACAGGCCGCCTCCTATTCCTTCATACCAGGAAAGGTATCCAGCCAGAAGATCACCCCTAGGGAGATTCCCCTGAAGGAAGTGTCTAGAGTAGCAAGAGAGGAAGAAGGATATAATCACTACACCGCTCTCAATGCTTCGCGAGAAACCATCTATCTCGCCATTCGAGATAAGGGCCTACTCAGAAAGCCAGGTCCCATGAAAATCCCGGTTGACAGGAGGAATCAATATAAATATTGCGATTTTCACGAAGATATAGGGCACAACACCTTAGAGTGCTACAGCCTCTGCAATCAGATTGAAGGACTGGTAAGAGGAGGTCTTTTAACTTAATTTTTACAGCAGGTTTGGGACAGCATCAAAGAAGGGAAACAGATACAAAGCGGGATGCAGAAGGCAGTAGAAAGAAGAAGAGATGGTGAGAAGGATCTGATGCAGTAGATCCAAGTGATCCATACCATCAGTAGAGGCCCTACCCTAGCTGGAACCTCCAACAATTCGAGAAAGAACCACGCAAGGAAGATTCCCAGGTTTAATGCCAATCACAAGATACTTAAAGTCAGCAGTGGATCCCGAGATTTATCCCGCTCCACCAAAATCATCTTTACGGAGGAGGATGTTTACAATACAATTCAGCCACATGATGACCCCATGGTAATCACAGTACGGATCACCAACTGACTGGTACACCGCGTCCTGATTGATACGGGAAGCAGTGTTGACATTCTATTCAAGGGGGCTCATGAGTAACTTAATCTGAAGAACTCTTGCTACAACAATTGCACCTCCCTTTTGTATGGGTTCACAGGGGACTCTGTAATACCAATGGGGACAAAGATTATTCCGGTGATAGTCGGAGAAGCTCATCTTCAACAGAACATAATGATGGAATTCATCATAGTAGACACCCCGTCTGCCTATAATGCAATTTTGGGTAGGCCTTTCCTGTTAGGGATTAGAGGGTGCTATCCACCTACCACAATGTGTTGAAGTTTCCGATGGGAACATGAGTAGGAGAACTAAAAAGGGATCAGCAGGCAGCCCGAAATTGTTACGCAGTGTCCACCAACCCAGTTGCATTAGCTAAACAATGCGTACATGTGACTAGTGACCCATGTCAGGGAGTGTCAGAGCGGGATCATTATGTCTTGGAAGAAGAAGAGGTACTAGACATAATCGTGGAAGAGCCGGAGGAAGAGGAGCGGGGTTGGACTAGTGGGCACCCCACAGATCAGTTAGAGGACTGATCAGGAGCAAAGATCCGACAAAGACAGTAAAAGTTAGAGGAGGTCTGGACCCCGAAGTCAAGAAGGACTTGGTAGAACTCCTCAGAGAGTACAACGACATCTTCGCTTGGAGCCATGAGGAGATGCCTGGCATTCCTCTTAGCCTGGCTACCCATAGGCTGGTAGTGGATGCAACCTTCAAACCAATAAAGCAAAAAAGAAGACACTTCAACGCCGAACGGAACGCCGCTGTCCAAGAAGAGGTTGGCAAGCTCCTGAAGGCCGGGTTCATCAGGGAATCTCGGTACCCCGAATGGATCGCTAACGTGGTAATGGTAACCAAATCTAACGGGAAGTGGCGGATGTGCGTGGATTACACCGATCTCAACCGGGCTTGCCCCAAGGACAGCTTCCCTCTACCTAAGATAGATCAGCTCATTGACTCCACTGCAGGAAACAAGCTCCTAATCTTCATGGATGCTTTCTCGGGGTACAATCAAATCATGATGCTGTAGGGAAAATCGTTTGCACGTGGCGGAAGCGAGACTAAAAAGAGTTTAGTATATTTTAAAAAATTTCCCATATTGAACCTTAACCCTTTAATTAATTAAGCAATATAAACCAAAAGATATCGTACCTTTGTCACATGATTCGATTGACTATGCGTCGATGGTTATCCGTAAGATCTTCCAATCCGATCACGAACGTGAATCACCTAGGAGCATGGTCTCCCTTCTCTTTGAATTGTGTACCTGAGAATGGACAACAAAACTTTTCTTATCTTTGTTAGTCACAATAAACTCCAAAAGATTGCTAAGAATGTCTCGGTCACTTTTGAATTCACAATCGTTAAATTGAAACTCACGTGAACCTTATTCGAAATTGTGCACAAAACCTTTCGATATAAAGATTACTAGTGCACTATCGAAATAAAAACAATCTCCTCTTGTAACCTCTCTTGGCCGAATTTCACACTAGTCTAAGAGTTGGATTTTATTTTTCTCTAGCAAAACAAAAAACTCTCAATTGCAAAAACTAGGGTTTTACCAAAAAATATAAAGAATATATATATATAGTTATATATATTGTGGCCGACCATATACCAAGTCAGTATATATTTCAGTGCCCTAATATATATATATATATATGTATATCTCAATCTCTGCACTCCTATAATATATGTATATATATCTAGTACAATTAATACTGCACGCAACTTAGATATATAGTTTTAATAAAACACTACATGCAACATAAAAGTTTTTGTTTAGTTAAAACACTGCATGCATTATGTATAATATATATAATGTACACCGGCCATACATATCTCTTCATTCTGCATGCATATATGTATGTCTAATTCATATATGCTGCATGCATGTATATAATCTCTATATATTCCGCATGCATATATGTTATATATCAACTATATATTCCACATGCATATATATTATATACAAACCCTAATCCAACTCTTTAGTGAATTTGTGACTATATAAAAGACTTCCTAATTTG
Source organism: Acer campestre (assembly GCA_954870605.1). Lineage (NCBI taxonomy): Eukaryota > Viridiplantae > Streptophyta > Magnoliopsida > Sapindales > Sapindaceae > Acer > Acer campestre. Next base: position 89,593 of record CATOZR010000001.1, on the reverse strand, counting down.
AATAAACAAATAAAGTCTTTTATATTTAATATACTACTAATAGTAGTATACTACTGGGAAACATATTTCCTAATCAGAAAAAGATTTGATTTTTAATTAAATAATTAATTAACATATTAATTAATTTCCATTTAATTAAATAATAAAATAAAACAATATAATGGGCTAAAAAATAGCCTAGCCGCCCATGACTAAAACTTGAGCCAAATATTGTTTTCTTATTTTATTTAATCCATTTGAACTTTAATAAAAAGCCCACATGTGAACTAGACTCATTCTTACTAAAAGAAACAAGCCCACACACCTATCATTAATATATTAATATAATTAAACAGCCCATTAAATAAATAATGTGCAAATTATATTCTTAATATATTAAATACAATTCTAAATGGACCCACAAATAATCCGGTAGAATATATCAAGTGATTCATGCAAGTCCATGCGGATTGGGGATCTTGGCGGGCCTATCTAAATTTAAGCTCCAATAGATATAACCCAATCACAATCAACAAATGATTCACTTAGGTTCAATCTATTAATTTTAGTTCATTCCACTAAAGAACTAAAATCGCACTCTTAAATAAAGATGGAATAAGTTAACGAATCTCATTCATACCCTAGACAATCATATAAGAGATAGTGAATCCTCATGAAGAATATTAGTAATCGCCAAGAGCTCATAAACCGCCTATAGCTCTCCAAGTTACCATATTTACTCATATGACCACACTTTGAACTTGGATATATATTATGACTTGTCTAGAAGTCATCTTTCAATAGACACTATTGAAAACTCAACGTTAAGATTTAATATCCAAAACCACAAAGCATCCATATGATGATATTCTACTCACATTTAATAAATGGAGCCACGATATCCATATCTATAAATGAAGTTCTCTATCGATTAACAAATGTGTTAACCGCCAAAATTGGCGGAGGACCAAAGAAGAATTTTCCACCTCGACACAAGAAGGCTATAACAATACCCAACCCGGATACCACGACAGAGTGGACCCCGGTTAATCCCAACACATAACTCTCTCAGCGGGGTCCACCCCGCCAAGCATCTTAGCTCAACAAAGAAACCGAGAACCAAAAATACTCACTAGAACTCACAGCGAGATCAAACCCGGCTATAACCGGGCTTCCTATGAACCCCGCTACACCCCGATACAGCTTCCTATGGACCCAGCAGCACCCCGACACGGAGTTCTACTGATCACCTTACTACAAAGCTGTCTAGATATCCCCCTACTGCCATCAGCAGGGTGCTTACTAGATGTAGGAAGCCCGCTAGAGCAGAGGAGCACCAGGAAGCAGGATCCAAAACACCAAGAACTAAAAGCTCCACAAAAGAGCCAGTAAGACGTCACCGTACAAAGGAGGTACACTCTTTCCCGCCAGAAAGTCCTAATTTGAGCAGGACATTATAGTAGGAATCCTACTAGGAAGGTGAGTGATTGACTCCTCCTAGGAAGGAAAGACTGAATTCAGCGCATTAAAGCTCCGATTTTTATTTCCTAAAAAGGAGGATCCTGCAAGCGGCCAAACCCTAGTCCGGGATTGTAGGAGTGCATGGCAAGCAAACAGGACCTATATATATAACAACTTATTCATCGAAGAAGGGAGATCGAAAGGAAGAAACCCTACACTCTACTTATCGACAGACACAGATTTATCTCCACCATCATCCCACTTATCGACCGAAATCTCCATATCGTTGCTGTGATCCATATTTTCAATCAAAACCTTCATGTAATCTAATGTCTTAGTAGATTTATAGTCGGTATATTCATGTAATGGAAAAGAGAGATCAATAAGACGAATTCCTATTCGATTTCACGTGTTCTTTATCATGCATGCATTGGCAGGGACATAGTTGGTATCGAACTACTTGATACCCCTCCGGCCAGGATCAATCTCGATCTTGCCCCTTTTAAAGTGGTTATTTGGATTATCGTCCTTTTAACGATTTTCGGATAACAAAATGAATACCACCAAACTATCGAGTATAGACTATGCTATATAATCGTACTCATTGATAGCTCAAATGATAACACTTGCAACCATAAGTCTATCATTTATCTTAGGATTAAGATAGACTCTCTGATTGTCTTGATAATGAAAAGACTTTTATCTATTGACGGTTCTAGAAAAAAAGTATTTCATTGTGATCCAGTTCAATGCACCCAGTGCACTAAATTCTTTTACTCGAAGACCCTTCAATAATTTTAGACTCATCACAACACATTTGATCCCACTCAAATGCTAGTAAAAGAATTCTACAACTTTATCAAGATAAAGGTGCCCAACCTTTAACTTAAGTTGTAAACGTTATTCAAGACTAACTAAAGAATTGTGTCTACCTCATACATATCCAGATGTACGAACAATTCTTCTTTTCTCATAGTCTTTTGATCTTATGATTATTTACTTTAACAATTATAATAATAAATGCTATAAGATTTTGTTAACAAACAGAAATCACTTTATTAATATGAAAAGATTGTCAAGTACAACATTACACTCTTGCTATAGAGCATAATCCTAACAGATGCATCCTTCTGATCAAGACAAGACTAGCTTCATCACCGGACAAGGCCTCTACTGCTATAAGGTAATGCCATTCGGACTCAAAAATGCAGGTGCCACGTACTAGCGTATGGTGAACAAGCTGTTCAAAGAACAGATAGGAAGATCCATAGAGGTGTACATAGATGATATGATCACAAAATCTTCGGAAGCTAGACAACATACAGGGTACTTACACCAGACTTTCCAGGTGATAAGGCAGAACCAGATGAGGTTGAACCCCGCTAAATGTGCATTCGGGGTAGCAGCAGACAAATTCTTAGGATTCATGGTGCATGAGAGGGGAATCGAGGCTAATCCTGAGAAGATCAAAGCTATCCTAGACCTCGAGTCCTCTACGACTCTCAAGCAGGCACAAGGATTAACCGGACAGATAGCAACCCTGAACCGGTTCATATCTAGCTCCAAAGATAAATGCCTCCCTTTTTTCAAGATCATCAAGCAGGGGAAGAAGATGAAGTGGGACGAACAAAGCGAGCAGGTTTTTCAAGCTTTAAAGGAGTACTTGTCAAGTCCACCATTATTTGTAAAACCAACCCCGGGGGAAGAGCTCCTACTCTATCTAGCAGTTTCTGAAGTTGCTACTAGTGAAGCCTTGGTGAAAGAATGCAGTGACGGGGTACAAAGACCAATTTACTCTGTGAGCCGGGCTTTCACTAAGTCCAAGAAAAACTATACCCTTTTAGAGAAGCTTGCCTACGCCTTGGTAACTACATCCAGAAAGCTCCGGCCTTACTTTTAAGCTCATACCATTGTGGTTGTCACTAATCTACCCCTGCGACAATTCCTCCAAAGGCCGGATGTGTCGGGCAGATTGGTTTTATGGGCCCTAGAGCTCACCCAGTTTGACATCAGATACAAGGCGAGAACCACGATCAAAGCCCAAGCCCTAGCTGATTTCATAGTGGAATTCAGCACAATTCCAAGTCTGGGTAAATCAGTAGACCCGGGTTTAGAGCAAACCAATCCAGGATGGCTCGAAGATAGCAAGATTTGGGTCATTTACACGGATGGAGCTTCGAACTAGTCAGGATGCGGAACCAAGATCGTCGTGATTGACCCCGAAGGAGCCGAATGTAGCCATTTGTAAGGATTCCTAGTTTTTGATTGGCTTATTTCGTGGGCAAACCACATATTGGGGTTGTTTGTAAAGGTTAGCTTAAGTGATTGGTGATCATGTTCAATGGTCCTACTCAAGACCTCAAGGAAGACAAGCACTCCAAAGGTATATCTCTAGTGCTTATTTTCTTATTGAAGAGATTTAGTTGCACACACTCACAAGTAATGTTTGCATATGTATACTTCTCTTTTGTGTGCATTCTCTTCAAATGTCACATCTACACACTTGCACTTTATGTTGTATCTTGTTGTGTCTTCTAATTCATTTCCAGACATTGTTCGAAAATGTCTGTGCATGCACGAAAGTGTGCTTGGTTTAGCACGAAGATCGCCTTCGGAGTATGCCCTTGGCTTCTCCTTTGGTTTCACCATCATTGGTGAAACGGTGGTTTGATCGGCGGCCATGACCGTCGAATGAAACCGTCGTTTGAATTCAGAGAGCTCTGGATTGGATCTGCGGTTACGATCGATGGCCAGGCCACCGAATCGAAACCATCGAATAGACCTGATGCATTTATTATCTCGGTCTAATTCGGCGGTTTAATCGGCGGTTTCAAAACCGCCGAATGAAACCGCCGATTTAGAAATTTTAGGTCGGTTTCTTTTTGGGCTTTGATCGGCGGTTTTGTTGACCGCCAAATGTGGTCGCCGAATGATCCCCTGCATCTCGGGTTCAATTCGGCGGTTAAATTCTGCGGCCTGTGATCGAACCAAAATTGGTATGATTTTGGCCCGCACTTCCTGCTCTTTTTGCTTGATTCTTGGGCAATATCTCATGATTTAATGGTGTGAATTAAGTGTTTATAGGTATTTATAAAGTTTAGAGGCATTGGAGTAATATTGGTGGCAAAAGGGGCTGAAATTGTAAAAAGTGTGTGCAGATCATTCATCTTCAAATAGGCATATCTCTCTCTTCAGATCGAACCAAATTTTGGATTACATATATTCGAAAAGCCCCGGAAGTCTACTTTCCAGCGGGTTTTAAGGATTGCGATTCCGAGTTTTCTACAGAAAGTTATGCCCGTTTTCGTAGCTTCTGTGCACTCCCTGTCGCCATGGTGACCTCCACTTTCTAGAAGCAGCAAAATTGACGTTTTTCAAGCCATTTTTTAGGGTTATTCTTGTCCTTTCATGCCCATTTCATACCCTAGCTTTTCTAATATATAAATACACCATTTTATGCTAACGTTTGACAACTCTTGACCACCAAGAAACCTCCTTTCTTCACCATTCCTTTTCTCTCCATTTTCTTCTCTACCTAAACTTAATATCTAGATTACCTCCCCTAATCATTCCTTTTCTTCCCATCTTCTCCACAAATCTCCTTAGTCACTTCCCATTTGACTCTACCTATATAGACACATCCTCATCATCCACTCTTTACACAAGGAGCATCAAAGGCAAGGAAAGGATCAAGCTTACAAAAGGTGGCCCATGGGTGATTTCCTAATCTTTTACTTGCCTTCCCTTTGATTGTAATATGTGTAATTAAATCCCCTTTCTAGGGTTTTGATGTGAGAATATTTGGATTGGGATTTGCTTAAGCTTTAATATCTATTAATTTCTATTTGTGTTCTATTCATTTTATAATTAGATTCTTTGCATTATATAATTGACATGTATACCCACTAGTTGATTATAATCTTGCTTAGGATAATTTGTTATATAATCTTGATTGGATTGACAACCTTGATGGATTGAGAACATAGTGACTAGGATAGATTATCGAAGGGTATATCAACCGCGATAATCTAAACCGTTAATTGTAATGAACCGATCCCGCCATGACCCCCTTTCCTTAATCGGTTAGGTATTGCGGTGGGAAGTTGTTTAGGGTTCATAATAAGTTCCTAAACGCATTTTAGAAATCAATTGGTTAACATTTATGAGATTCGTTCACTAAAGTAGCTTGATAAGCATTTCCCGTAATTCATTTGTGATCCCATTAATTCCCTAGCTATTCTCTTAATTGTTAATTCCATTTATCTTATCTAGATTTGTTAAGTATTCTTTTATTAGTTTATTAGGTTTATTTTTCATGTATGTTTGATGGCTTGACAACCCATTCACTCATCCATATTTTTATGATTTACTTTATTTGCATTTTTTTTAGATTAGTTAATTTATTCAACTAATCACTCTAATTCCCTGTGGAACGAATCCCACTTGCCACTTTACTAATTTTCTATCTAAGTGGTGAAAAATCGGTTTTCTAAACGAACACATCTGAATATCATTTTGTTGAGTACACAAACGACGCTCATCAAAATTGGCGCCGCTGCCGGGGAATTAAAGCGATTGTTGAATTACTTAGCTTTTCTTTGTAGTTTAGATTTTTTTTAGTTATTTGTCATTTTCGTTATTTTTAGATTTTATAGTCTTGTTTTCGTTTTTCTTTTATTTTTCTTCTATTTTTCTTTTCAGGAACAATGGATCCTTTTGACTTGCAATTGGCCATATTCAACCAGGACATGTAGTTATTTGCCTCAAAGCACTCGAAGGAAGAAAGAGCTCATGACTCAAATTCTTTCAATATGGGGCCAAAGGATGGGATTCCCGAGGAAGAAATGCTAGAGGCCATCCGAACATCACAAATGACATACGAGCATACTTTGAATGAATGTTTGGAGGCAAGTGCACTTAGGTTTTCAGGATTAGAAGCTTCGTTGAGAAGATTAGAAGTGCACCTTAGAGCTATCATGGAAGCCACGCAAGCGCAAGAGAGGCAAGAGTTCCCAAATCCACCTATGCTAGAAGAAGCTACCACCATCCAGTGGAAGGGTGAGAATGTAGAGCACAATTATTTTCATAATTGTGCTAAGGAGTCTTCTAGTTTTGAAGGTGAAGAAGTAGGAGAAGAGGAGATGTTAACCGCCAAAATTGGCGAAGGACCAAAGAAGAATTTTCCACCTCAACACAAGAAGGATATAGGATAAATGAACATCATCTAGTTGCCCCGGCAAAACGGACCCCGACTGATCGACCCCGACTGATCCGAGTGCACATCCCTTCCAACGGGGTCCAACCCAGCCTTCCTCTAGTTTTTTAGGACCTCGCCAGCATCTTAACTCAGAAGTATGGCCGAGAAGCCGGACTACTCACTATAACTCACCTTGTGATCAATTGACCAGGCTTCCTAGGAACCCCGCAACGCACCAATGCGGGGTCCTTCTGTTAGGATTATGCTCAATAGCAAGAGTGTAATGTTGTACTTGAAAATCTTTTCATATTAATAAAGTGATTTATTTTTGTTAACAAAATCTTATATAGCATTTATTATTATAATTGTTAAAGTAAATAATCATAAGGTCAAAAGACTATGAGAAAAGAAGAATTGTTTGTACATCTGGATATGTATGAGGTAGACACAATTCTTTAGTTAGTCTTAAATAACGTTCACAACTTAAGTTAAAGGTTGGGCACCTTTATCTAGTTAAAGTTGTAGAATTCTTTTACTAGCATTTGAGTGGGATCAAATGTGTTGTGATGATTCTAAAATCATCGAAGGGTCTTCGAGTAAAAGAATCTAGTGCACTGGGTGCATTGAACCGGATCATAATGAAATACTTTTTCTAGAACCGTCAATAGATAAAAGTCTTTTCATTATCAGGACAATCGGAGAGTCTATCTTAATCCTGAGATAAATGATGGACTTATGGTTGCAAGTGTTATCATTTGAGCTATCAATGAGTATGATTATATAGCATAGTCTATCCTCGATAGTTTGGTGGTATTCATTTGTTAATCGATAGAAGACTTCATTTATAGATATGGACATCGTGGCTCCATTTATTAAATGTGAGTAGAATATCACCATATGGATGCTTTGTGGTTTTGGATATGAAATCTTAACGTTGAGTTTTCAATAGTGTCTGTTGAAAGATGACTTCTGAACAAGTCATAATATATATCCAAGTTCAAAGTGTGGTCATATGAGTAAATATGGTAACTTGGAGAGCTATAGGCGGTCTATGAGCTCTTGGCGATTACTGATATTCTTCACGAGGATTCACTATCTCCCATATGATTGTCTAGGGTATGAATGAGTATCGTTAACTTATTCCATCTTTATTTAAGAGTGCAATTTTAGTTCTTTAGTGGAATGAACTAAAATTAATAGATTGAACCTAAGTGAATCATTTGTTGATTGTGATTGGGTTATGTCTATTGGAGCTTAAATTTAGATAGGCCCGCCAAGATCCCCAATCCGCACGGACTTGCATGAATCACTTGATATATTCTACCGGACTATTTGTGGGTCCATTTAGAATTGTATTTAATATATTAAGAATATAATTTGCACATTATTTATTTAATGGGCTGTTTAATTATATTAATATATTAATGAAAGGAATGTGGGCTTGTTTCTTTTAGTAAGAATGGGTCTAGTTCACATGTGGGCTTTTTTATTAAAGTTCAAATGGATTAAATAAAATAAAAAAACAATATGTAGACCCAAGTTCTAGTCATGGGCGGCAATGGCTAATTTTTTGCCCATTATATTGTTTTATTTTATTATTTAATTAAATGGAAATTAATTAATATGTTAATTAATTATTTAATTAAAAATCAAATCTTTTTCTGATTAGGAAATATGTTTCCTAGTAGTATACTACTATTAGTATTATACTAAATATAAAAGACTTTATTTGTTTAGTCAAATTAGGAAGTCTTTTATATAGTCACAAACACACTAAAGAGTTGGATTAGGGTTTGCACTATAGAGATATATATTATATTTGGCCTAGATATATATTTTTTGGCCATAGATATATAGTATATATTTGACCGCATAGATATATAATATTTTAACCGAGAATGCATGCAGTATTTTTGAACAAAACAAACATATTTAAGAGGCGTGCAGTATTAGTGCACTATATATATATATTTAAAAGGCATGCAGTTTTTGTACAATAGATATTTATTTTGGCAAGTGATTGGTGGCCAATAGACATATATATTCTTTATATTTTTTTGTCAAACCCTAGTTTTTGCAATTGAGAGCTTTTTCTTTTGCTAGAGAAAAATAAGATCCAACTCTAAGACTAGTGAGTGATTCGGCCTAGAGGTTTGTGAGAGAAGAATTGTTCTTGTTTCGATAGTGTACTAGTGATCTTAACATCAAGAGATCTTGTACACACTTTCGAATTAGGTTCACGCGAATTTCAATCTTACGATTGTGAATTCAAAAGTGACCGGAACGTTCTTAGCAACCTATTGGAATTTCTATGACTAACAGAAACCAAAAAAGTTTTGTTGTCCATTCTCAGGTATACAATTCAAAGAGAAGGGAGACCACGCTCCTAGGTGATTCACGTTCGTGATCGGATTGGAAGATCTTGCGGATTACCATCGACACATAGTTAATCGGATCACGCGACAAAGGTACGATATCTTTTGGTATATATTGCTTAATTAATTAAAGGGTTAAGGTTCAATATGGGAAAAAATTTTAAATATACTACTTCTTTTTAGTCTCGCTTCCGCTGCGTGCACGTATTTTTCCCTACAATTGGTATCAAAGCCAGGTTGAACCCTTTTAATTAATTAACGTATATATACGTGAATCTATTTCTTTTTATTGTGATTATGCATGTTTAGAAAGAGATGGCACTCTAGGTATTCGCATATATAATTACATGTGGATGTATGGATTTATATATGTTTATGTGGATTGTTATTGCTCGATTTTGGTCCTAGATTTTCAATGTAATTTTTGTTTCGGAATTGTAACAAGAAGGGTGGTCTATCATCGCCATAATTCCTTCTTGGTAGTTGCTAGGTTTTATTTCTTTTGTTTATTTTAAGTGCAGTATTTTTACTGCAGTTTTTTTTTATTATTTTTGTGCAGTTTTTTTTTTTTTTTTTTTTTTTTGTAATAAGTACTGCAATAATTAAAAAAAAAAATTCTGCAGTATTTTATTGTTTAAATAAAGTTGTAATACGTTCTACATCGAAGAATCGAAGATATGAAGCAACCGGAACCAAGAACGAGCACCGTGCGCACCCTAGGAGTGGATTGGGTTGCGCATGGCAAGCCCATTACATGGTGGGCTGCGCACGGCAGCCTTGTGTGGCCTTATGGGCTGCGCATGGCAGCCCCTTTGTGGGGTTGTGGGTTGTGAACGCCCATGGGAGGAGGCCGAAGGATGAGCGTATGGTTGATGGGCCACTTGAAGATCTTGTATTCCAAATTCATTGTAATTTACTTGTTTTTCTAGGATGGGCCAAAATTGTTGCTATTTAATTTATGCTTAAATATTACAATATTTGTTATTGTATGATAACATGACATATAGAATAGGAGTGCCACTCATATATCTCTTTTGGTATGAACATGCATTGAATGATTTAGGTATCTAAATTGGCATCTAGATAACTTGGTAAATCATTCTATGGGATTTAATCACACGCCTTAAATAATTGAGTGGGAGAAGGTGTTTTTGTAACACCTATGGCCTCCAAGGTTAGTTAAGCTTAATTATTTATTGGTAATCCCCCCAAGGGGCGTCCATGAATGGAATTTAGCAATATACTTCCTTACAATGATAGACTAGACAATGGACTCAAACGAGATCTACTCCCCAAGGAGGGATTTTCGTGAGAGAAAATTGAGGGTTGATATCTTGGTAACACACTCAATGTAATTTTATTGATATCCTCCCAAGAGTTCTTGTTAGTAAAATTGCAAGGCTAAAATTGAAAACGCTGGTTGTTATGTTAACAATTAGGTGAGACCTAGTCTAACTAGTAAATGGTGCGAACTCCCAAAGGAGGCGTAACATTTATGGGTGTTGGATCACCGTTGAATTTTTTTGATTGAGTTATTTATTTAATTCAAGATAAATATTTAAAGTGCTTTATAATGATTATTTACTCATATATAATTTTGTTTTATTAAGAAATCATGATCCCATCCCTAATGATCATCCCAAAAGATAAAACTCTAACTGGTAATAATTATGTCACATGGAAAAGGAAAATTGGGTTGTTGATGCAAGCTGAAAAACATAAATTTGTTCTAACTACTCCTAAACCACTTGCTCCTACTAATGAATCTAATCTGATGCAATGAGATGAGTATGAGCAGTGGAAGACCTCTAATGAGAAGGCTAACTGGCTACCATCTTCGACGTGTTGCAATAGCAACATGAAGGAATGGGGTCTGCTGCTGATATGATGATGTCTCTAGAAGAGATTCATATGGTTGGTAAAGTTGCTACTATTAAGACCCGTCAGAAGGTCAAGGAATAATAGAAGAAAAAGCAACTTGGGCCTACCAAGAAAGTAACCAAGATCAAAAGGAAGTGCTTCTTTTGTGGTGAAAAAAGACATTGGAAAAGTAATTTTCCAAAGTCTCAGAATAAAAAGGAACAAGGTAATATGAATTATCTTGAAACATGTTTTTCTGGCAGATTCTACAGATTCTTGGATCGTAGACTTTGGAGCCAATAATCATGTTTGTTATTCCTTATGGGGGTTTCAAGAAAGGAGAAGGTTGAATAAGAATGAAATCAATTTGCATTTAAGCAACGGAGCGTTGGTGTCTGCTAGTGCAGTGGGAGATATTAGCGTTAATCTAGATGCTAGTAGGCATTTATATTTGATAGACATTTATTATGTACCTCAATTCAAGAGAAATTAAATTTCAGTTTCTTGTTTAAATAAATTTGAATATTCAGTTACTTTTAATAAAAATTTTATTATTAGTAAGGATGACAAATTTGTTTGTAAAGGTACATTGGAAAATGGTCTATTCTATTTACATAGAAATATCTCTCACTTGTTAGACACAGAATTAACGCAACCTAATCATAAAAGAGTAAAATTATCAAAAGATGAAACCTACCTATGCCATTTGCGCCTAGGTCATTTTAACCTTAATAAGATTAAAAGATTGGTTAGTGATGGACTTTTAAGTGACTTAAAAGTTGATGATCTACCAACTTGTGAATCCTGTTTGGAAGGTAAAATAACCAAAAGGTCGTTCAGGACCAAAGGCACAAGAGCCATTGAATGTTTAGGATTAATACACTCTGATGTATGTGGTCCTATGAGCATTCAAGCTAGAGGTGGATATGAGTACTTCATCACTTTCACAGATGATCATTCAAGATTTGGTTATGTGTATCTCATGAGACATAAGTCGGATGCTTTTGACATGTTCAAAGCATTTAAAGCTGAAGTGGGAAATTAGCTTGAGAAACACATAAAAATCTTGAGATCTGATCGTGGTGGAGAATATCTATCTGGTGAGTTTCAGCAATATCTTATTGATAATGGGATCATTTCTCAATTTTCTGCACTAGGTACACCTCAACAGAATGGGGTGGCAGAAAGAAGAAAGAGAACTTTTTTTGAATATGGTTAGTTCAATGTTGAGTTATTCAACGCTCCCTGTTTCTTTTTGGGGATATGCTCTACAAACTGCAATGTACATTCTAAATGATGTATCATCGAAGTTGGTTCCTCAAACACCGCATGAGTTGTGGACTGGGTGAAAGCCTAGTTTACAACACTTAAGGATATTTGGTTGTCCTGCGCATGTGTTAAAAGGAAAGGCAGAAAAGATGGAGTTCTGTACAGAAACTTGCATATTTGTGGGGTATCCAAAAGGAACTAAAGGGTATTATTTCTATCGTCCTTCAGATCTTAAAGTATTTGTTTCTACAAATGCTAAATTTCTGGAAAAGGACTATATGAATGAGTTTATACCTAAAAATTGAATTGTCCTGAATGAGATGTCAGGAGATACAATTCCACAAGAGGTTTCACAACCTAGCCCAATTGTAAGTTCCGAACCATCATAAGATCAACAACCTACCATTCCTCGTCGTAGTGGGAGGGTTGTAAGACAACCCGAGAGATACATCGGTCTGGGAGAATCAGTGGAGAATCTCCCGGACGACGATGATCCCTACACATTTAAGGAAGCAATGGGGGATGTTGATAGTCGCCAAGTGGAAAAGGTATGCAAGTTGCAAAAAATCCATATATGAATTAAAGCAAGCATCCAGATCCTGAAACATAAGGTTCGATCAAGCTGTGAAAGGTTATGGATTTGTTCAGAACCTTGAAGAACCTTGTGTATACAAAAGGATCAAAGGCGACAAGTTGGTTTTCCTAATTCTTTATGTTGATGATATACTACGCATCGGAAACGATGTAGGTGAATTGACATCAGTAAAAGAATGGTTAGCAAAACAATTTGATATGAAGGACTTAGGAGAAGCAAGTTATATTCTTGGTATCCAAGTAATAAGGGATAGAAAGAATAGAACGATTGCACTATCCCAAGCTTCATACATAGATAAAATCTTGTCTATGTTTTCCATGCAAGATTCCAAGAAAGGTATGTTACCTTTCAAGCATGGAATCAAACTTTCTAAGGAACAAGTTCCTAGGAATGAGCATGAAGAGCAATTCATGAGTAGCGTTCCATATGCCTCGGCAGTTGGAAATCTCATGTATGCGATGCTCTGTACTAGACCAGATATTTGTTTTGTTGTTGGCATAGTTAGCAGGTTTCAATCAAAACCTAGACCTGACCACTGGACGGCAGTCAAGCATATTTTCAAGTATTTCAGGAGAACGAGAGACAATATGCTTGTATACTTTGGAGGGGATATGATTCCCGTAGGGTATACAGATTCTGATTTCCAGTCAGATTCTGACTCCAGAAGATCCACATCGGGATTTGTGTTTACTCTTGGAGGAGGAGCAGTCATATGGAGAAGTATCAAGCAATCATGTATTGCTGATTCCACCATGGAAGCTGAGTATGTTGCTGCATGCGAAGCTGCCAAAGAGGCTGTTTGGCTCCGCCAATTCTTGATTGACTTAGAAGTGGCTCCTAGTGCGAATAAGCAGATCACTATCTACGGTGACAACAGTGGAACAGTGGAGCAGTGGCTAATTCGAAAGAACCAAGAAGTCATAAGAGAGGGAAACACATTGAAAGGAAGTGTCATCTTCGTAGGGAGATTGTGCATAGGGATGAAGTGATGATTACCAAAATCGCGTCAGCAGAAAATCTAGTGGGTCCCTTCACAAAGGCTCTACCATAGAAGAGTTTTGATAGGCACCTAGAGAACATGGGAATGAGAGATATGACACATTTGCTATAGCGCAAGTGGGAGATTGTTAGGATTATGCTCAATAGCAAGAGTGTAATGTTGTACTTGAAAATCTTTTCATATTAATAAAGTGATTTCTTTTTGTTAACAAAATCTTATATAGCATTTATTATTATAATTGTCAAAGTAAATAATCATAAGGTCAAAAGACTATGAGAAAAGAAGAATTGTTTGTACATCTGGATATGTATGAGGTAGACACAATTCTTTAGTTAGTCTTAAATAACGTTCACAACTTAAGTTAAAGGTTGGGCATCTTTATCTTGTTAAAGTTGTAGAATTCTTTTACTAGCATTTAAGTGGGATCAAATGTGTTGTGATGAGTCTAAAATCATCGAAGGGTCTTCGAGTAAAAGAATCTAGTGCACTGGGTGCATTGAACCGGATCATAATGAAATACTTTTTCTAGAACCGTCAATAGATAAAAGTCTTTTCATTATCAGGACAATCGGAGAGTCTATCTTAATCCTGAGATAAATGATAGACTTATGGTTGCAAGTGTTATCATTTGAGTTATCAATGAGTATGATTATATAGCATAGTCTATCCTCGATAGTTTGGTGGTATTCATTTGTTAATCGATAGAGGACTTCATTTATAGATATGGACATCGTGGCTCCATTTATTAAATGTGAGTAGAATATCACCATATGGATGCTTTGTGGTTTTGGATATGAAATCTTAACATTGAGTTTTTAATAGTGTCTATTGAAAGATGACTTCTGGACAAGTCATAATATATATCCAAGTTCAAAGTGTGGTCATATGAGTAAATATGGTAACTTGGAGAGCTATAGGCGGTCTATGAGCTCTTGGCGATTACTGATATTCTTCACGAGGATTCACTATCTCCCATATGATTGTCTAGGGTATGAATGAGTATCGTTAACTTATTCCATCTTTATTTAAGAGTGCAATTTTAGTTCTTTAGTGGAATGAACTAAAATTAATAGATTGAACCTAAGTGAATCATTTGTTGATTGTGATTGGATTATGTCTATTGGAGCTTAAATTTAGATAGGCCCGCCAAGATCCCCAATCCGCACGGACTTGCATGAATCACTTGATATATTCTACCGGACTATTTATGGGTCCATTTAGAATTGTATTTAATATATTAAGAATATAATTTGCACATTATTTATTTAATGAGCTGTTTAATTATATTAATATATTAATAAAAGGAATGTGGGCTTGTTTCTTTTAGTAAGAATGGGTCTAGTTCACATGTGGGCTTTTTTATTAAAGTCCAAATGGATTAAATAAAATAAGAAAACAATATGTAGACCCAAGTTCTAGTCATGGGCGGCAATGGCTAATTTTTAGCCCATTATATTGTTTTATTTTATTATTTAATTAAATGGAAATTAATTAATATGTTAATTAATTATTTAATTAAAAATCAAATCTTTTTCTGATTAGGAAATATGTTTCCTAGTAGTATACTACTATTAGTATTATACTAAATATAAAAGACTTTATTTGTTTAGTCAAATTAGGAAGTTTTTTATATAGTCACAAACACACTAAAAAGTTGGATTAGGGTTTGCACTATAGAGATATATATTATATTTGGCCTAGATATATATTTTTTGGCCGCATAGATATATTTGACCGCATAGATATATAATATTTTAACCGAGAATGCATGTAGTATTTTTGAACAAAACAAACATATTTAAGAGGCGTGCAGTATTAGTGCACTATATGTATATATATATATATTTAAAAGGCATACAGTTTTTGTACAATAGATATTTATTTTGGCAAGTGATTGGTGGCCAATAGACATATATATTCTTTATATTTTTTTGTCAAACCCTAGTTTTTGCAATTGAGAGCTTTTTCTTTTGCTAGAGAAAAATAAGATCCAACTCTAAGACTAGTGAGTGATTCGGCCTAGAGGTTTGTGAGAGAAGAATTGTTCTTGTTTCGATAGTGTACTAGTGATCTTAACATCAAGAGATCTTGTACACACTTTCGAATTAGGTTCACGCGAATTTCAATCTTACGATTGTGAATTCAAAAGTGACCGGAACGTTCTTAGCAACCTATTGGAATTTCTGTGACTAACAGAAACCAAAAAAGTTTTGTTGTCCATTCTTAGGTATACAATTCAAAGAGAAGGGAGACCACGCTCCTAGATGATTCACGTTCGTGATCGGATTGGAAGATCTTGCGGATTACTATCGACACATAGTCAATCAGATCACGCTACAAAGGTACGATATCTTTTGGTATATATTGCTTAATTAATTAAAGGGTTAAGGTTCAATATGGGAAAAAATTTAAAATATACTACTTCTTTTTAGTCTCGCTTCCGCTGCGTGCACGTATTTTTCCCTACACCTCCTGAGCATCCCACTATCGTATGAACCCCGCAGCACCCCGGCGCGGAGTTCTACTGAGCATCCCGCTACAATATTAGCTACACGTTCCCCTACTCCATCAGTAGGACGCTTACTGGACGTAGACGGCCCGCTAAGCAGAAGGGCACCAGGAAGCAAGATTCTTACACCAGGAACTAAAAGTTCCACAAAAGATCCAGTAAAACGCCGCCGTACAAAGGAGGTATACTCCTTCCCAAGAGTCCTATCTTGAACAGGTCAGCACAGTAAGAATTCAATTAGGAAGGTGAGAGATTGACTCCTCCTAGGATGGGAAGACTGGATTCTGCACGTAAAAGCTCCGAGATTACCTCCTAAAAAGAAGAGGATCCTACAGCTGCCAAACCCTAGCCCGAAATTATAGGAGTGCATGGCAAGCAACAGGACCTATATATACAACTACTTATTCATCGAAAGGGGACCGAAAATCTTCTCCAAAAAACCCTACATTCTACTTATCGACAGGCACAGTTTGGCCACCATCACCATCTCCGTTACCTTCGTAAAATCTCCATACACCATTGTAGCCCAAATAAGAAATAGTTCGCATATTGTAATGAAAAGTAACAGTCAACAAAAGTTCATGATTATTTAATCTTCACAGTTTCGTTTTGTGCATGCATTGATAGGGACATAGTCGGTATCAAACTACGTGATACCCCTCTGACCAAGATCATTCACGGTCTTGGCCCTCTTAAAGTTGTTATTTGGAATTCCATCCCATTAACGATTTTCAGGTAACAGGAGACAAATGATGAAATGAATGAACCAAGCCTTATGTCCGTCCCACTACTTTTCCATGCCGCCTACACAAAAGCATTTGGTATAGGTTGTTTCCTAAACTTATCAAGCCACTTTTTCAAGTGAACATTTACTTGCTTTTGCTTTATGTGATTAGGAAAACACCGGCGAGCGACAAATACTTCCAAGACCTAATCGCATATAGGCGCATATTCGAAACCTTGGAATTCGGTTGACCGATCTAAGTAACACGTCTAGCGGGGACGTAAAACCAAGCGCTTGGTGGGAGGCACCCCACCTAGGTATAATTTCTTTCTTTGTTCATTTTATTTTTCTTTTTAGTTTTTACATTTTTGTTTAGAATAAATGTGTGATTTATTTGTGTTGTGTTTAGTGCCTAGGGTATTTAAGTTGTTTGTGTTTTGAGTTCTTGCCTTCCATGCTTCGTTTATTCATTGTCCATGCATCTCAATGTCATATATAGATTGAAGACAATGTTTAGATTAGGTTTAGGGGTGTGGATTCATTATTTGAGTCATTTTTTATTTTATTTTTTTCAAGTTTTTCTTTGACCTTTGCGAAAGCTCTCTGTTTTGAAATTCCAAGGCCAAATGTTTCATTTAAATTGTACTTCTTGGTGAGGAAATAAATTATTTTGCCCATGTTGTGTTCTTCAATTTTTCGATATGGTTCCAAGGGTATGAAGAACGTAAAATTCTGGGTGGGGGTTCAAAAGTTATGAACATTTCTTCGATTAAAGGTCATGGGTGATGCCCTGTTTTGAAATTCTGCACATGAACCATATTCGAAGTCCATTTCCACACTTTTCTAATTTGAATTTTGAAATATTTTCTAAATGAAAAGTGTGCATTTACATGTCTATTTTCCTGTTCCAAAATTGGAGAAGGTTTTATTGAGTAGTTTTGAAAATATGCACTGAAGAGCGGACATTGGTCGAATTCGAAAGTCACCAGTTTTTTTGGAATTTTGTCCTCCATATATAGATGTTCTTTCGCATTGTGTTTTTTGTTTGTTAAGTTTGTTTCTTTTAGAGTAATAAATGTTCTCCAAACTCTTGTTGGCAATTGCATGTATTGAGTATATATTTATTTGCCGGAACTTTCTAATGTGCTTAGTGCTTGTGTAGATTTTCTATTGCTTCTTGAGGAAGTGTGTTGTGTTGTGTTGCTTGTGTGTTGAAGCAAGGTTTCTTTTTCTCTTGGGATGAAACAAAGACAACTTGTGAGTCTTGGAGGGACAAGCAAGCCAAGAGTGCTCATAAAAAGGGCGAGAGCCTTATCCTAAGAAAAGCAACATTTTGGAGTTTGGAGTGCCGGAGGTGGGAGGCACCCCACCTAGGTACAATTTCTTTCTTGTTTTTTTATTTTATTTTTTTCTTGCTTTTTAGTTTCTTGTTTAGAATAAGGGTGTGAATTGTTTTTGATAGTGGATTTAGGCTTGAATGATAACATATTTTGTCCACATGGATTGTGATGTGACTCTTGATGAACTTACATTGCCATATCTCTTGAGTTAATAATGAATATATAGGATATTAATGAATGCAACACTTGATTCAATTTTTGGGATAAATTTTAAATGGACATTAAAATGTGTTTTTGAAACTCTTTAATTATGGATGTGTGTTGTGCCGCGTTTATTGGTTTATATACCCCCAAAGACATTGAGGACAATGTCTAATTTAGGTTTGGGGGTGTGTGCGCAACACCGTCTCTTGTTTGCAATTGTGTGCAAATGTTTTGAGCCTAAATTTTTCAAAATTTTCGAAAAATCTTTTGATAATGCCATGCTTGAGCATATTTTGCTTGTTGAGATTGTGTCTTTGTGTGTGCGAGTAAGGTATTATGTATCTTTGCCTTGCTTAGTTTAGATTAACTTTATGCCATTTAGGGTTACATTGCTCAAAGCGCGCTAGTTCTTTTCTCTTGATGTTGGAGTGAATATTCAATTGTGCTCGAAGGTTAGGAATTAATAGTGGAGACTTCTCGTGAGGTTCACAACCACGGCCTTAAAAAGCATATTTTTGAGGGAAAGTTCTTACTCTTTAAACACTCATTCAAACACACATATTATGCATATTTAAAATGTCTCATTTGCACTTAAATGTTTGAAAATAGATACTTGCGTGTGTCTAAACAACCTAGAGGGGGGGTGAATGGGTTGTTAATCCGGTATTACCAAATTTTCGGATTAGTCAATATTACAAATAAAACCCCAATCACACAAACAATAAAATCAAGTATAAAATGCGGAAATTAAAGAACACTTGATTTTTACGTGGAAACCCACACGGGGAAAAAACCACGGGCTGTTATGTGCGCCACACACGATCAACGAAATCCACTATATGAAAAGGAATTTACACCCTCAAGTGATTCTCGGACTCTCACCCTAGATAACCTCAGGCTATGGACACTACCACTCGCCACTCTTGGTTCAATCCCTAGTGATATCCCCTGATACACTACTCTTGGCGTGAGCAACTCCTAATATACCCGGCGGGCCTTTTACAGTGGCACTCGACCAATTGCTTGAGCACTACCCACCGGTAGCCACAAGACTTTCCTTGCTTGTATAACTTCACCTAGAAGCCACAAGACTTTGACTCATGAAGAGAATTAAAAGTCTATGTGAGTATGGCAATAATGATGCACAAATGCAACAAGTGCTAGACTAAACACAAGATGCTTAACTAGATGTTATAATGCAAATAAACATCCTAGTTATCAACAAAGCCTACATGTACATGCATGAGGTGTCAATTAGTTGTAGAGATTTCTTACAACCTAATTGTCAACAAACAAAGCCAATTCAACACATGTTGTCAATAATCATGGCAAGGCCTAAAAACATGCAATTAACTAATGCAATCAAGAAATTGTCAATCAAAAGGCCAATCAACACAAGTTGTCAAATAACATGGCAAGGACACTAAATGCAATAAACAAGTGCAATCAATGAGTCCTATACATCAATGATGTCTAAATGCAAAACATAAAGACTTAGCTAGATGTTATCAATCACAAAACAATCCTAGCTATCAAACAATGTCAACATGTCCAAACATGTGAACTCAATTAGTTGTAGAGAATTTCTACCAACATAATTGTCAATTAAATCCACAAGAACATTCAATAAAGCTTGACTAGATAAATAAACATTAATCTATCAACCTAATCATCAACCAATTTTACAAGAATGTTCTAGGGTTAGCTATTTAGGGAAAATCATCCTAATCATGTAAGCTACCACAAACAAAACCCAATCATGTCAGAACTTCACTAAATATGCAATAAGAGTGAAGATTTGCTAAACTAAGCAATAAAAGACATGTCTTGACTAAGATAGAACAATAAATGAAGATGTTGTGTTTGTTCTACTTACCAAGTCATAAATGAAGAAGACCCATGGAAGATTGATGCATGAAACATGTTAGATGCACATGGGTTTTGGGTTTGGAGAGTTAAAGAAGCAAGCTTGAAGCTTTCTCTCTCTAGGAAACTCTTAATCTCTCTCTAGGGTTGTGTATCTTTTGTTTCCTTGAATACAAATGAGAGAAAAAGATGTATTTATAGTGCTTAGATGATAGCCCTATCAAATACAAGAATTTGGCTTCAAAAATGAGTCAAATCGGACTCCAAATGAGTGAGATAAGGCCAAATTACGAAACAGGGTCGGAGCATTGCGCTGGTCGTCAGGCGCAGCCACACCAGCGCCACACCAGTGCCACATCTTTGGACCAAAAGCACTGGTCGAGTAGCGCTGGTCACCAGCGCAAGAACACCAGCGCATAGGAGCGACAGCGCAACAGCTCGAGATTCGAGCGCTCCGAAACATGACCAAACGATATCGAAACCTTTCGTATAATATATGGTTTGAAAGGTATGGAAGTCTACTTTCTACTCCAATTTATGGAATGATATTTAAATGTCTGTAGAAAAAGTTGTGGTCAAAGGAGTGACCAAAGGTTAGAAACGGACAACAACAGAGTTGCCCTGTTTTGGTGGTCACTTTGGAGATTTCAAAACCAATCCAAATGGTCATGAAATATTACGAATAATATATTGTTGGAAAGGTATGAGTGTCTAGTTCGTCCAGAATTTTACAAAACTCAATTTGAAACTTTGTGTAAAAAGTTATGGTCATAAGACCATACAAAGGTCAGTTTTGAAAAACATTAAATCATTGAAATCCAATATTTTGAACCTAGACACTTTACTCCAATCAACCAAACCAAATCTAACACTTATCCAAGAGAAGAATGAGTCCTTCTCAAGTGGTCAACCATCGCGCTAAGACATGCACACCATCGTGCAAGCGCGGACGTTTCCGATCACACAAAAGGAAACGAAGTACACCACACTTAAGACTAACATGAAGTGCAAGTGTGGTTGTGAATAAATAACATGCATGGGAAAGGATAACATCATGAAAAATCACCAAGCATGTGACACACAAAAGATATGCAATATATGAAAATGCATAAGTGTGATGATAAAGCATATAAGCACACAATTACGAGAACCACAAATGCAATCATAAAAATGCAATGAAAGTGAGTGTGTGCTAAAAGACATAGATGCACAAATCAATGAAACACATATGCATGGTAACAAATTCAAGGTAGATAAAGATGCATGCAAGTGTGTGTGTGCACCTAATCTCTTCAAGAATCAAGTCAAGTGATATACCTTTTGAAGCTCTTGATCTTGAAGTCACCGGGATGCTTGGAAGCTTGCCTTGATAATCATCAAGATGACCTAAGCTACCCACAACACAATCATCCCCAATGTGGTATGTCATGAAATAAGTCAATCACAAAATAGAGGTCCTTACAATGTTGTTTGCCATAGAACATATGGACTGCTTGTGGATGCCTTGATTGACTTTGTGGACAAATCTTTAGAAATGATTTTAGGCAATGCATGTGAAAACCACCAAATTGGCCTAAATACATCCTATCCCTCTAATGTGTGTGCTCCATAGCCCATTTGAAGCCAAACACAATTAAGCTTTTCATTCATGAACCACATCAACATAAACCATATAGCCTAAACACTAGACTTACCTTTTTCCAAATGGTTTGCAAAGGCTTAGGGGTTGAATGTAAGCTTTGAGGTGTATTAAAATGTAAGGCGTGTTCCTAGGCAAATATGTATGTGCAAACACATGAAAAAGATGAAATGCAATGCTTGAAAAGAAAAAGAAAAAGACAAGCAAAGAAAAGAAAAGAAAAGCATAGAAAAAGAAAAAGAAAAAAAAAATGAATGAGGCACTAAGTGCCTAGATCAATTTTGTGAAATCAAATGAGCTACTCAACAAAAATTATGAGTAGAAAAATGCACAAAGTTAATTGTAAGCCTGGACGCCAAATTGTGGAATATGCAAGGTTGTAATGAGCAAGTTGTGCTTAATTTAGAATGTATGCCTTAGTGTGACCATTGGGTGATTGCTATCAATTCTTCCCATTTATTGACTCACCATTCACCTTTGGCCCCATTTCAACCAAATAAAAGACCTATTTGATCTTTAGGGATGTCCACTGTGGAAATTTTGGTTGATGCATGTTCTTTCCGGTTCATGGTTTTCAATTCCGTTCATGAGACAAATTTTGAGAAATTGTGTTTTTAAATAATCATGTGCAATTAAATTTGATATCTTGAACATAAACTCATATTGCATATGGATTGTGAGTGAAGCCTAGGAATCTGTGTGAAGATGAGAGAATCCGGTGAGGATTAGATGTCGAGGCGAATTACATTCTTTTCCTAATGGCACTTTAGTTTTGAAGCTTAAGCATCTTGAATGTGGAATCACGTTGCGTGCAATGTTTACTTAGAGTGGCATGTCTTTAATCTTTATTTAGCATCTCTTACATGCATTATTTCCTAATGAGCACAACGTTAGTTTAATCTCTTCACTTATTGGTTTTGCAAGTCGAATATTGACTTTTGAGTCATTCACAAAGAGTTGGTGCTTTAATGATTTTTTTTGATGATTAAACACATGTCCATTGGTGCTTATTGTTTGTTTTGCTCGAGGACGAGCAAAAATTAGGTTTAGGTGTATTTGATCGAACCAAAATTGGTATGATTTTGGCCCTCACTTCCTTCTCTTTTTGCCTGATTCTTGGACAATATCTCATGATTTAATGGTGTGAATTAAGTGTTTTTAGGTATTTATAAAGTTTAGAGGAATTGGAGTAATATTGGTGGCAAAAGGGGCTGAAATTGTAAAAAGTGTGTGCAGATCATTCATCTTCAAATAGGCATATCTCTCTCTTCAGATCGAACCAAATTTTGGATTATATATATTCGGAAAGCCCCGGAAGTCTACTTTCCAGTGGGTTTTACGGATTGCGATTCTGAGTTTTCTACAAAAAGTTATACCCATTTTCGTAGCTTCTGCGCACTCCCTGTCGCCATGGCGACCCTATGGCGCGTCATGGCGACCTCCACTTTCTAGAAGCAGCAAAATGGACGTTTTTCAAGCCATTTTTGAGGGGTATTCTTGTCCTTTCATGCCCATTTCATACCCTAGCTTTTCTAACATATAAATACACCATTTTATGCTAACTCTTGAGAACTCTTGACCACCAAGAAACCTCCTTTCTCCACCATTCCTTTTCTCTCCATTTTCTCCTCTACCTAAACTTAATATCTAGATTACCTCCCTTAATCATTCCTTTTCTTCCCATCTTCTCCACATATCTCCTTAGTCACTTCCCATTTGACTCCACCTATCTAGACACATCCTCATCATCCACTCTTTATAGAAGGAGCATCAAAGGCAAGGAAAGGATCACGCTTACAAAAGGTGGCCTATGGGTGATTTCCTAATCTTTTACTTGCCTTCCCTTTGATTGTAATATGTGTAATTAAATCCCCTTTCTAGGGTTTTGATGTGAGAATATTTGGATTGGGATTTGCTTAAGCTTTAATATCTATTAATTTCTATTTGTGTTCTATTCATTTTATAATTAGATTTTTTGCATTATATAATTGACATGTATACCCACTAGTTGATTATAATCTTGCTTAGGATAATTTGTTTTATAATCTTGATTGGATTGACAACCTTGATGGATTGAGAACATAGTGACTAGGATAGATTATCGGAGGGTATATCAACCGCGATAATCTAAACCGTTAATTGTAATGAACCGATCCCGCTGTGACCCCCTTTCCTTAATCGGTTAGGTATTGTGGTGGGAAGTTGTTTAGGGTTCATAATAATGGCCTAAACACATTTTAGAAATCAATTGGTTAACATTTATGAGATTCGTTCACTAAAGTAGCTTGATAAGCATTTCCCGTAATTCATTTGTGATCCCATTAATTCCCTAGCTATTCTCTTAATTGTTAATTCCATTTATCTTATCTAGATTTGTTAAGTATTCTTTTATTAGTTTATTAGGTTTATTTTTCATGTATGTTTGATGGCTTGACAACCCATTCACTCATCCATATTTTTATGATTTACTTTATTTGCATTTTTTTTAGATTAGTTAATTTATTCAACTAATCACTTTAATTCCATGTGGAACGAATCCCACTTGCCACTTTACTAATTTTCTATCTAAGTGGTGAAAAATCGGTTTTCTAAACGAACACATCTAAATATCATTTTGTTGAGTACACAAACGACGCTCATCAGCCTGGCCGCAGAATGAAACCGCCGATCGGTGATTTCAAAGGCAAAATTGTCTTTTCACATGCCCTGTTTTCTATGTCTATAAATATCACACTTTCTCATTTTTCTGATTAAGTTCTTGACTCTTAAGAACCCTAAACTTCATTGAGAGATTTTTGGGAGATATTTCATAGAGAACTCATTTCCTAAACACTCAAAACCATATAGATGTGCATCAAAGATCATCTAAGCATTTTCTAGCATAGTTAGTTTGCTTATTTGAATGGGTCTTGGTCATGACACTTCCTTTGGTATGTTCTTCACTTTTATCCATTGATATTTAGTGTTTTATTTATCAAAGCATCTCTTTTATTATTTGAATGTTCTTAGATTAATATCTTATATTCAAAATAGAGATTGTTTGTGATGACATGATTGAGTGTTGTATTGTGATAGCTATCTAGGTTTTTATAATCTATTTTTAGCTAAGCTATTTGACATGTCATTTAGCTATTGATATCTAGGATTGTTTTTGTTGACATATTATCATCATAGATAAGCATATAGGGTTACCTAGCTCTTATTGCATGTATTGAGTATTTTCATATATTCACACATAGGTTGTATAATCTCTTCATTGAGAATTTAAGTCTTGTTGGCTAAGGTTGCTTAGGCCACAAGCAAAATGGACTAGAGCCACTTTTAAAGACCCGCATGGTAGAAGTGGGGGGTTATAGACCGGAGTGTTAGACGAGGTCTACGTAGGTTGTAAACTCCATTTCAATTAGTGGATTTCGAGGTTCGAGTGTGGCGCACTATACAGCCCGTGGTTTTTTCCTAGTGGTTGGGTTTTCCACGTATACATCAAGTGTTATTTAATTTCCGCACCATATTACACTTGTTGTATTTATATTGTCTTTAGGGGTATTTTCGTAATCTTGTCCTTAAACGAAAATTGGGTAAAAATTAGTTAAAATCTGTTCACCCCCCCCCCCCCTTCTAGATTAATATTTTGTAAACACACCCGAGTTTATTTGTGAACTTTCACCATTGGTTTAGGTTTGAATTCATAACCACCAATAACGAAGTAGAATACGAAGCTCTATTAGCAGGAATGAGAGTAGCAGGGGCTTTGGGGGCTGATTACCTTCTGATCAAGAGTGACTCCCAATTAGTGGTCAATCAGGTGTCGGGATTGTACCAAGCAAAAGGTGACAACATGGTGGCCTATTTAGCTAAAGTTCAGGAAGCCATGAAGAAGTTCAAGGGCATAAGGATAGAACAAGTGCCTAGAGAAAAGAACCATCGCGCAGATGTCCTGGCCAAGATTGCCACAGGAGAAGGACATGCTTTACCAAGAGGAGTACCCCTCCAATTGGTTTCCCGTTCCAGCATAGCCAAGGATGTAGAGGTCCTCCCCGTCAGCCGCCCCCCATGTTGGATGGATCCAATAACAGATTATCTCCAAAGTGACACTCTCCATGCAGATCCGAATCAATCCCGCAGGCTTAAGAGGATAGCTACTCGGTACTGCCTGGTAGAAGGATACCTCTGCCGTAAGGGGAAATCTCTCCCTCTACTCAGATGTTTCCATCCCGATGATGCGCGCTAGGCACTCATCGAGGTACATTCAGGGGATTATAGTAACCATGTGTCAGGTGAAACTTTGGCTTACCAGATAATCAGGATGGGCTACTACTGGCCGACTATACACCAGGATGCAAAGCAGTTTGCATGATCCTGCGAGGCTTGTCAAAAAATAGCAAACCTCCATCACCTCCCACCAGAAAGACTCTCCTCAATCAGCACTCCCTACCCCTTTGCGATCTAGGGACTAGACCTGATCGGGCAACTTCCTACTACACTCGGCCAAGCCAAACATGCAGTGGTAGCAATAGATTATTTTACCTGATGGGTAGAAGCCAAGGCCCTCACCTGGATAACTGAAGAAAAAACCACCAACTTTGTCAAGGAAAACATTGTTTACCGATTTGGTACCCCGATGGCCATCATAACTAATTTTGGGAAGCAGTTTGACAATGCCAACTTCAGGGAATTCTATGAAGGCCGAAAATCGATCTCCGTTTTGCATCGGTGGCTCATCCTCAGGGCTGGTTGAAGCTACCAATAAGACCATTAAGAAGCTTTTGAAGAAAAAGCTCCAACAGAAGAAAGGGTTATGGGTTGCAGAGTTACCCAATATACTGTGGGCTTACAGAACAACCAGGCGGACTGCAACAGGAGAGACCCCCTACTCGCTAGTGTTCGGAACAGAAGCAGTCTTACCCATCGAGCATAAACTCATATCTAACATTAAGTTTAAAATGCTTTGTACTAAACTTCAAAATGAAATGAATTCTAACATTAAAAGCATAAAACAGATAAGAAGTGATCATGGGAGGGAATTTGAGAATGCTTCATTTGAAACCTATTGTGATAGTATAGGTATCTCCCATGAGTTTTCGGCTCCTAGACACCTCAACAAAATGGAGTTGTTGAGAGGAAAAATAGGGTCCTTCAAGAGATGGCCCGTGTGATGTTGCTTAGCAACAATGTGCATAGGAATCTATGAGTCGAAGCCGTCAACACGGCTTGCTATATAGGAAATAGAGTTTTCCTAAGGCCCGGTACTAGGAATATCTCCTATGAGTTATAGAAAGGTAAAAGGCCAAATGTTAGCTACTTCCACACATTTGGAAGCAAATGCTACATTTTAAATGACCGAGATCAACTTGGCAAATTTGATGCCAAGAGTGATGAGGGTATCTTTATTGGCTATGCCTTAAATAGTAGAGCCTATAGAGTTTTCAATAAGAAAACTCTAAGTGTCATGGAATCATCTAATGTTGTATTTGATGATGAAAGGCTCAAGTCTAGTAATCATGAGGAGGAGGTAATTTTTAGTAATGACTCTCCTTTGGAGAAGGTTGATGTGACTCCTAATGTGGGGACGTCCAATGTTGTTGATAATGACACACAACCTATTGATAGAGTTCCTAACTTGGACTCTAATGAACCCGCTCCATGGGTTAGAAGACTCCATAACAAAGATGATGTTATTGGAGATGTGAATGAGGGTGTTAAAACTAGAAGGCAAATAGCTAATCTTATTAGCTTCACTTGCTACACCTCTCAAATAGAACCCAAAAAGATTGATGAAGCTTTAAATGATGAATTTTTGGTTATTGCCATGCAAGAAGAGCTAAACCAATTCGAAAGGAATGAGGTTTGGACTCTAGTTCCTAGGCCTAAGACCACAAATGTCATAGGCACAAAGTGGATATATAGGAACAAATCCGATGAGGATGGCAACATAGTGCGCAACAAGGCAAGACTTGTTACACAAGGGTACTCTCAAATTGAGGGTATCGATTTTGAGGAGACTTTTGCTCCCGTTGCCCGTTTAGAGTCCATTAGGCTTCTTTTGTCCATCTCTTGTGTGCACAAGTTCAAATTGCACCAATTGGACGTTAAGAGTGCCTTCCTCAATGGCTTCTTGCAAGAGGAAATGTTTGTTGAGCAACCCAAGGGGTTTATGGATGCACACCACCCCAACTATGTCTACCGCCTCAAGAAGGCTCTTTATGGGTTGAAACAAGCACCGAGGGCTTGGTATGAGCGCCTCACTCAATTCCTTGTCAACAATGACTACACAAGAGGTAGTGTTAACAAGACTCTATTCATCAAGAAAGATAATGATGAGCTTTTTATAGCTCAAATATATGTTGATGATATAGTGTTTGGCTCCACCAACAACACCAAAGTCCAACAATTTGTTGATATTATGTCTCATGAATTTGAGATGAGTCTTATTGGTGAGCTTAGTTACTTCCTAGGTTTGCAAATTAGGCAATTAAATGATGGGATCTTTATATCTCAAGCCAAATATGCCAAAAACCTTGTGAAGAAGTTTGGTCTTGAAAAAGCCAAACATTGTGATACACCCATGAGTACCACTTTAAAGCTAAGGAAAGATGCTAGTGGTAAAAGTGTGGAACAAACACTATATAGGGCCATGATAGGAAGCTTGCTTATTTGACCGCAAGTAGGCCCGATATATCCTTTAGTGTGGGTGTGTGTGCTAGGTACCAATCCGATCCCAAGAAGTCTCATCTCTCTTCCGTCAAGAGAATCATTCAATATGTGAATGAGACTTCTAATTATGGGATTTGGTACTCGTTTGACACTAATGCTAGTCTTGTAGGCTTTAGTGATGCGGATTGGGCAGGAAATTGTGATGATAGGAAAAGCACATCGGGCGGTTGCTTTTTCCTTGGAAACAATCTTGTTTCTTGGTTTTGCAAGAAGCAAAACTCAATTTCCTTGTCCACGGCGGAGGCCGAATACATAGCCACGGGGAGTGGATGCACACAACTCCTATGGATGAAGCAAATGCTAGTAGACTACGGATTCAACCAAGGTACACTCACTCTCTTTTGTGATAACATGAGTGCTATTAATATTTCCAAGAATCCGGTTCAACACTCTAGAACTAAGCATATTGACATCCGTCATCATTTCATTAGAGAACTAGTTGAAAATAAATGCATTGTACTTGAGCATGTAGGTACAAATGATCAACTAGCGGACTTGTTTACAAAACCTCTAGATGCTACTCGATTTAAAACTCTTAGTAGATCTATTGGGATATGTCTTGTGGAGTGATGAGTTTTTGTGATTGACCCCATAAGGGGAACTCAAGCAAAGAGAGCTTTTTGTATACAAGTTGCATGCAAAATATTTGAAAGATCTTGTGCTTCTCTTTTAATTGCTTGAAGTAAGCTTGGTTGGACATATGTATATATGCTTTTATCTCAATAAGTGTGAACTAGAGATGCACGTTTGGGGAATGGGGATGGATATAGGTCCCCCCATCCCCATCCCCACTACCTAGACCCTTCCCCTATCCCTCCCCATTTCCCCATTTGGGGAAAATGGGGATGGGGAATTTTGGGGGGACCTATATCCATCCCCATCCCCAATTCCCCATTTTCCCCGTTTTTCACCGTTTTTCCTATTTACCCCCGTTCCCCCATTTCCCCATTTGAATAAAAATTACAAATTAAACTGAAAAATCAAACATTCTATTGCAAATATAAAATAAAATTCATTAGTGCATTACAAATAGAAAATAAAGTGTTTTAAAATTCACAAGTTCATTACAATAACAACTAATTGTTGAGAAAATGAAAGCAACATTAGGTTTTAGGTTTTAGGTCTTGAAGTTAAAATGAGTAAAATTGTATATATACTTAGGGTTAAGGAGTTAGGTTTTCAAAGAATAAAAATATATATAAAATATATATATTATAATTATAATTATATTATTATATATAATCGGGGGAAATGGGGAAATGGGGATGGGGGACCTTCCCCCCTCCCCATCCCCATTTCAACATAATTGTGGGGAAAATGGGGAAATGGGGATGGGGGGTCCCCCCATCCCCATCCCCATTTCAATTTGGGGATGATTTTCATCCCCATCCCTCCCCATTTCCCCATTTTTCCCCCCAAAAAAATCCCCAAATGGGGATGGGGACGGGAAAAATTGGGGCCCCGGGGGGAAATGTGCATCTCTAGTGTGAACCTTGCTTTGTTTTCAATCCATGTCATATTTATGCTCAAACATGCATTTTTGGACTAGGAAATTTACATAGGAAGTATGATTTGAATGACCTATAGTTATTTCCATGACATGATGATTCTAAATTGACATGCTAATGACATATGAAAAGCATGAAATTCAAATGACATGCTAATTTGAAAAAGCATGAATTGATGATTGAATATTCTTAAATGCAAATCTTGTGTGAAAAAGCTAGTGAGACTAAAAATGCTAAAGGATCATGTATCCATTCAAAGGATGTTTCAATCCAAATGTCTCTCTTTCTTTATTTGTTGAACATAGAGCTGGCGCGGTTCCGGTTCTAACCGGAGGAACCGGCCGGAATTCCTGTTTTACCGGAACCGGCCGGTTCCGAACCGGGACCCGGTTCCGGTTCTGAACCGGCCGGTTCCTTTTTTTTTTTTTTTTTTTTTTAAATTGTTTTAAAATTACCGTTGGAGCCCAACGGTCGGCTGACGTCAGCCGACCGTTGCCCCCAACGGTCTGCTGACGTCAGCAGGCCGTTGGGCCTCCAACGGCTGATTTTTTTTTTTTTTTTTTTTTTCTTTTTTGTTTATTATAAATACCACCCCCCCCCCCCCCCCCCCCCTTTCATTTTTCCTCACAATTATTTCCTCCCAATTCTCTCTAATTCTAATTTCTCTCTCAATTCTCCAACTCTCCAACTCTCCAAGTTTCCAAATATTTAATATTGGCAATTACTCAATTAGTAAGTTTTTAATATTTATTTCATTTGCAATATATTTTATTTCCAATTTATTTTATTTCCGATATATTTTATTTGTAATTAATTTTATTTTCAATTTATTTTATTGCTAATTCTAAATTTCTAATTTCTCTTTCTATTCTCCAACTCTCCAAGTTTCCAAATATTTAATATTGTCAATTAGTAAGTTTTTAATATTTATTTCATTTGCAATATATTTTATTTCCAATTTATTTTATTTCCGATATATTTTATTTGTAATTAATTTTATTTCCAATTTATTTTATTGCCAATTCTAAATTTCTAATTTCTCTTTCTATTCTCCAACTCTCCAAGTTTCCAAATATTTAATATTGTCAATTACTAAGTTTTTAATATTTACTTCATTTGCAATATATTTTATTTCCAATTTATTTTATTTCCGATATATTTTATTTGCAATTAATTTTATT
This sequence comes from Acer campestre, assembly GCA_954870605.1. Classification (NCBI taxonomy): domain Eukaryota; kingdom Viridiplantae; phylum Streptophyta; class Magnoliopsida; order Sapindales; family Sapindaceae; genus Acer; species Acer campestre. The sequence continues at coordinate 58,172 of CATOZR010000001.1, read as the reverse complement.
TTCAATTAATTTTACTTCCAATTCTAAATTTCTAATTTCTCTCTCTATTCTCCAATTTATTTTATTTGCAATTAATTTTATTTCCAATTTATTTTACAATTCAATTTTTAAATGGCAAGTGGAAGTGGAAGGGGTCACGGCCGTGATGGTCCTAGGCGTTCAATTTTGATGAGAGGTAAGGGTCCTATGATCGATAATCTCGGTCGTGACGACACCGCCTATCACGAGTATTTGCAACGCCGGGCCTATGCTGAAGACCTAGGTCTAAACTCTCCTACTCCCCCTCTAATAATTTCAGAACCCAGTCCCGATGACACCCCCCCCCCCCCCCCCCCCCCCCCCAATTTGACAAGCCAGTCAGATAATATGCCTTATATTGATACACCTACAGATTTTAGATTTGATCCACAGGAACCAGGAGAGCAGGAAGATGATCTGACACAGAGGCAGCAAAGCAAATCTGATCTCTTCGTAAAACATTTTAAGAAAATTAGGCAAGAAGATGGGAGCATTGCAGTGGCTTGCAATTACTGCAACAAAGTATATAAGTGGCATAAATCTGGAGGACAAGGCAGTTATCGGAAGCATCTTTTAACTAAACATCCAGAAGCAGAGACTAGATCAAGGTCACAAACACAAATTCCCAGGTACGCTACTCCTAACCAACAATTATTTCGTTATACTGATGAGCAAAATAGAGAAGAATTAGCAAGAATGGTAGCAGTAGAACACCTATCATTCAGTTTTGGTGAAAGGGTTGGTTTTGTTAATTATTGTCGAAAAGCATTAAACCCTGCTGCATGCCGTGTTCCTAGAAGCACGCTCACATCAACACTTGAAAAGATTTACAACAAAGAAAAAATTAAGTTAGTAAAAATTTTTGATAAACATATCGGTCGTGTTTCCGTATGTGCCGACATATGGACTGACCATTGGAAATCTCATTCATACTTGGGTGTCACTTGCCATTTTATGGATGATACATGGACTATTCAAAAAAGAATTCTTGCATTTAGAGTTTTTGATGATGCACACACTGCTCATAATATTTTTAGACAGCTTAGAGTTATTTTTGCAGAGTATAATATTGAAAGCAAAATTTTTGCAATTGGTTTTGATAATGCTTCTGCCAATACTGCTGCTATTCCATCTTTACTTGAATTATGCAAACCTTATCTGGGTGGTACATTTTTTCATCAAAGATGTGCATGCCATGTTTTAAATTTATGTGTTCAAAAAGGATTAGAAACTCTTGAACATTTTATTTTACCTATTAAAAAAGCTCTAATGTATTTGTGGAAACATTCTTCTACAATGAATGAATGGGTAAAATATTGTAAACAAAATGGTAGACGTGTCGTTAGATTTCCTCGTGATGTTCCAACACGTTGGAATTCTACTTATAAATTGCTTGCTCAAAGTTATGCATATAGGGATTTATTAGTTTCTTTTATTCAATTTCATGTTACCCACATTCAACTTTATCAATCACATTGGGATGCTTGTTACAACGTTTTCAATTTGTTATCCATCTTTAATAATGCTACACAAAATTTATCTGGTGTTTATTATCCTACAACTCATTTATTTATTTTTGAAAGTATTAATATTGCTGGTGCATTTCGTCATTGTGAATCCGACATATCAATAGGGGAATCCGTTCATGCTATGAAGAAAAAATGGTTGGATTATTATGCGGAGATTCCAAATATTTATTTGATTGCCATGATTTTTGATCCACGTTGTAAATTAGAGAGTGTGTCTTATTATCTAAATGGTTATTATGGGGTCGATGGTTTAAAAATGAAATATGATATTGATGCATATTGTGCTAGAGTTAAGAAATTATTGTATGATTTATATGATGAATATCTTATAGTTTATGGATCGTCACTAAACTTAAATGTTACACATACACAAACTACATCTCAGGCCCCAAAATCCTCCTCCTCCGGATTTATAGGGTTAGGGTATAGTATGTTATCCAAAAAATCCAAAAAACCTAGATGTGCTTCTTCATCAAACACCGATAAGTATTCCGAGCTGGAATCTTATCTAAATACTTCTTATGAGTTTGTAGACGATGGGTCAGGGAAAACATTTGAAATCTTACAATATTGGAAAGAGAACGCAGTGTACTATCCAATCATGGCTATGATAGCCAAAAATATTTTTTCAACACCAGTTTCTACAGTGGCAGTGGAACAAGAGTTCAGCGCTGGAGGAAATATTCTAGATGAACAGCGTTCTTGCTTAACTCCAAAATCACTACAAATGCAAGTTTGTATAGATGATTGGACAAAAGCACAATACAGACAACAAGAACTTCAACAAGACCCAACATACGACTTCTTCAAAGACGACGAACCTGATGCAGCGGAGCCAGAATAGCAGATTTACAGACTTACAGTACACACTACAGAATATAGATGGCGCCAAACATGCAATAGAAGGTAAAAGAACTACGTGGCCTTTGATTCCTCTAAATCCCCCAAGAGGATACGTAGGCAACTTAATTGTGGTAAAAATTAAGTGCAAGGCTAATAACTTTACATTTATTTTTAGTTTTATTTTAATTTAATTTTGTAATTTGTCATTTATTTATTATCGAATTTCGGGTGACTTAATTCCCAAATACCCAATGAAATGTAATTTATAATTTATAATTTTGCTTATTTTTATTTTTATTTAATATTGTAATTTGTCATTTTGTTTATTTTTATTTTAATTTAATTTTGTAATTTGTCATTTTGTTTATTTTTATTTTAATATTTTATTTACAACTACAACTTACAATACAACTATACGATTACGTCGGTCTATAGTCTATAGTCTATACATATACATTTATACAAGTTTAAATTATTATTTTTTATTAACAAAAAACAAAAACAAAAAAAAAAAAAAAAAAAAAAAAAACCGGTTCAGAACCGCCGGTTCCGGTTCCACCCCTTCGAGGAACCGGAACCGGAACCGAACCGGAACAGCGCCAGGTCTAGTTGAACATGGTTACTATCATACGGGTTTCATACCCGGAAAAATCAAATAGGGTGCAAAGTTGCTCATGCCATGCTTCGCTTATAAAGTTGGATATAGTTGTTGTTAAAAATTGAAATTAATGAAATCTCTATATCCTTGCTTCTCTCATGACAAATGGTAAAATTGGTTTGAATTCTATTGGAAACCTTTGTCATTTGCTTTGCCAAATACTATTGATTTTTGGACTTGAATGCAACATGTCTTGTATGCAAAGCATTTTTGTTTCACACATTTTTAATAAAAATAAATCTCATTGATTCTCTCCAATTAAATGATTGCATATAGTGGCTTATTTTACTATGCATTATCTTGTGTGCTACTATCTCTCTTTGCTATGAGTGACCCAGTTGGGGACTACTTCTTTGCCTATATCATGACAAAAAGGGGGAGTTGGATGTGATTAAGGGGAGTTGCAATTTGTAGTAGTTAATGTGCATTTGGGGAGATTTCATATTGAGGGGGAGTAACCCTTTGAGGGGGAGCATTGCATACTCATTCATTACATGATGTTGTGTTTAAAAGTTTAATATGCAAATGCTTGTTTTATTTTCACTTGATCAACTCACATACACTTGCTTTGGAAGTGTAATCTAATTGTTTTGAAGGTTTGGTAATTCTACAAGAGATTGAAGACTTAAAGTTATTATTTTCTTATCTCTTTGTAATGTAGAATATCCCGTAGCTTCATGTTTTGTTGTGAGGATCAATATGAGAGGTGGTTTTGTCACGAAATAGCCAAAGGGGGGGATTGTAAGGATTCCCATATTTGATTGGCTTATTTCGTGGACAAACCACAAGTTGGGGTTTGAATTGTAAGGGTAGATTAGGTGATTGGAGACCAATATCGAAGGCCCTCTTCAAGACCTCAAGGTGACAAGCACTCCTAAGGTATATTTCTTGTGCTTAGTTTTCTTTGAAGAGATCTAGAAGCACACACACACTTAGCATACTTGCATATGTGTGCATTCTCTTCACATGTCACATTACACATTAGCACTTTGTTTGATTATATCTTGTTGTGTGTTTGTTTGTGTCTTGTAATTCGTTTCCCGAATATGTTCGGAAACGTCTGCGCTTGCACGATTATGTGTTTGGGTTTGCGCGAAAATCGCCTTCGGAGAATGCCCTTGGCTTAATCTGGTCACCGAATGATCCCCTGCTTCTCAGGTTCAATTCGGCGGTTACATTCTGCGGCCACAACCGCAGGATGAAACCGCCGATCGGTGATTTCAAGGGCATTTTTGTCTTTTCACTTGCCCTGTTCTTGATGACTATAAACATCATACTTTCTCATTTCTCTAAGGCTAGTTCTCTGATTCAAAAGAACCCTAAAGTTCAAAAAGAGAAACTTGAGAGAAAAACAATCAAGAACTCATTTTTATACACTCAAAACCATTCTTATATGCATCAAAATATCATCTAGCATTTTCTAGCATAGTTAGGATGCTTGCTTGTATGGGTTTTGCTTAACACACTTGCTTTGGTATGTTCTTCACTAATCTCATCTAAGCTTAGTGTTTTATTTATCAAAGAAATCTCTTATATTATTTGTATGCTCTTAGAATATATTCTAGATACAAAATAGAGATTGTTGTGTCGGCATGTTTGAGTGTTGTATTGTGATAGCAACATCTAGGTTATTTTATCTATGATTTGCTAAGCTTTATAACATGTCATTTAGCTATTGACATCTAGGATTGCATTTATTGTTATCTAATCATTCTAGATAAGCATCTAAGGTTACCTAGCTTTATTTGTTCATTGAATATCATTATATATTCATATAGGTTGTAATCTCTTCATTGAGAAGTATGTCTTGCATGTAGCTTCCGGGATTAGGTTGCTTAGATTGCAAGCAATTGGACTAGGTCCACTTATACCGGGATTAGGTAGGTTTGATGATTATTGATCGGGATTAGGTTGTAATCATTTCACATTTAGTGGATTCGAGGTTCGAGTGTGGCGCACTATACAGCCCGTGGTTTTTCCCGTGAGGGTTTCCACGTAAATATCAAGTGTCTTTTATAATTCTGCACCATATTACACTTGTTATTGTTTTGACTAGTTTGGGGCATTTTCGTAAATTGACTAAACGCGAAAATTGGGTAAAATTGGTAAAATCTATTCACCCTCCCTCTAGATTATTATTAGATCACACCGTGTTATTTGTTTCATATATTTTCATCCACTATGCCGACACTCTAGGGCTAAAGGTGATGATAGACTTATTGAGATTTATGCGCTGCCCTGAACCCTTTTCATAGATGTCTAGTATTCGCCTAATGCACTCACTGCTAATAGTCGACGCCTTACAAAACACCATACTATCATCAGAGAAGAACAGATGACTGATTAATGGACTCCCTCTGCAACTTCTCAACCCAAGAACCCGCCCATTCCTTTATGATTTCGAAATAAGACTAGACAGAGCTTCCGAGCACAATAGAAACAAGTAGGGATAAAGGGGGCATCCCTTTTTCAGGCCTTTGGAAGGGGAGACCTTACATACCGATTTACCATTCAGATGAAATGAGAAAGAGGAGGATGAGATGTAGTCCCTCACCAGACTGGTCCACTTATATGGGAAACCCTATTTTTTTCATAATAGCCAAAAGGAAGGGCCACTCTACACAGTCATACGCTTTGCTCATATCCAACTTAAGAGCCATATGTCCATGCTTTTCTGCTTTCGTCCGGCCGATTGAATGGAGAACCTCGAAAGCAACCAAGAAATTATCAAAAATCTGTCTACCATGAATGAAGGCAGACTGGGAGGGCGAGATGATCTAGGGCAAGAACCTCGTTAGGCAAGACGCCAAAACTTTAGTGATGATCTTGTAAGTAACACTGCAAAGAGAAATGAGACGGAAATCTTGGATATTCACAGGGTTTTTCAACTTGGGAATAAGAATCACATTCGTATCATTGAATTCTCTAACAGATTTTCCCCATTAAGAATATCCAGACAGACCTTTGTAACATCATTGCCAATCAAGCCCCAAGCTTTCTGAAAAAAGATCGCCTGATACCCATCAGGGCCAGGGGCTTTGGTGGGACCCAAGTCAAAAACAACATTTTTCACATCTTCAGCCATGAACTCAGACCTTAAAACTTCCATTGCTGAGTCCTCCAACCTAGAATTAATGTCTCTCGAAGCTCTCCTAATATCAACTAGAGAAGGAGACGAAGACTTGAACAACTTTGTGAAAAACTCATTGACAATGCAAGACATACCATCAATCGAGTCTTGACTAGTCCCATTAGCATTAATAAGACCTGGGATGAAATTTTTCTTACTTCTAGCTAAAGCTTTGGCATGGAAATATTTTGAATTTTCGTCACCCGCCCTAAGCCAATCGATTCTGGATCGCTGTTTCCAGAAGAGCTCTTCTCTTTCCATAATCCTTTCCATCGAATTCTCTGGAATTTTAATTGAACGCATAATGCCTAGTTTTCCACTCGAACAATAAAGTCGATCAATTTCTTTATTTTTCTCACTAATCTGTTTACCAAAATTACTAAACCTCCCTTTACTCCAGGCTTGCAGCACTAAAGCACACCCCTTGAGCTTAGCAATTAAGTTCCCTTCCGGATCCCTGATACTCATATCTGCCCACGCTTTTGACACTAAACTACCATAATCTTCTTCTTTCAGCCAAAATGGCACAAAACGAAAAGTCACACCTTGAAACTTCCAACTAGGAGAATCGGGCTCACTATTTAGGATGATTAGATGGTGATCTGAAGAAAAGAAACCCAAATGGTCGATTTTCACATTATCGAACTTATCCCACCATTTCTCATTTGCAAAGAATCGGTCAATTCTCTCTTGAATGTTACTCTTACCCTATCTCTTATTGTTCCAAGTAAATCTTGGACCCGCGAAACCCAAGTCCAAAAGATTACAATCATCGATAACTTGCCTGAATTGGTTCATACCCATGAATGACTTGGCCAAACCACCCTCTTTGTCATGAACACTTATTATCTCGTTAAAATCTCTTTCATATACCCAAGGAAGGTCATCAACATCTCTGAGGCGACGGAGGAGGTCCTAGGAGAAACCACTATTGTTCGGATTTGGATCCCCATAGAAACTTGAGAACCGCCAACAATAGCCATTTTCCATAGTCACCTAGGCATCAATATGCCCTCTAGAGTAAGATAGAACATTCACTCTACAAGAAGACTTCCATTGAAGCAAAAGCCCACCACTAGATCCCATACTATCAGCACATAACCACTTCTCGTAGCATGCAAGCACACCATACTTACCTAACTTCGAACCGTGAAATTTTGTCTCCGATAAGAAGACGATATCTGGGGAATAGTTTTTGAGCAACCTTGATAAGGCCGCGAATGCCCGAGGATTCCCCAATCCCTAGACATTCCAGTTGAGGCCTATCATTTCTCCCAGCGAGCCTATGCTTCAGGCTCCGCCGATATAGTGGTTTCCTTAATAGGAATTAAACTTTTCCCTCTCTTCGGGTCTCTACAATTCTCATTTGGGACATCAAAATCTACTTTCCTTTTGCAAAGTTGGCATTCTATCACTGTTCTATAAGTTGACACATCACACTGCTTATTTGGGAAAGAAATTTCTACCGGTGATTGATTTGGGGGGCTTCTCCCTTTCTTAGAGCTTATACCTTTCGTAACTGCCCTTGGGGATGCTGACGAGATATTTTTGGGGGATCTTCTAGGTGACAGACTTACATTTAATAACCTCTTGAAAGGACTGGATGTTAGACATGAAGAAAGCTTCAATTTAACTTCACGAGCTAAACGTTTCCATTTCTTGGAAGTTGATTTTATGGTAGAAGATTTCTGTTTAGGGATGATGACCGATCTAGAACTCTCAGGAGATACCTTTTTTCCATATTGGGTGGCAACTAAGACTTGGGTGTTTTCCACCTATAGTGCTTGGATTCGGTTGTTTACTTCCTCAGTAGGCTAGTTACAAGTGGATTCACTTTTATGTAGGCCTATTTCCCTTTTTGGACCCTCCCCTCCTAGGCTCGGCCCATCAATGCACATCTCACTAATTTGAGTTGGCCCAGTATCATGGGTAGGAAGTAGGGTTTCTGATTGCTTCTTCTTCAAAATACTCTGTGCCGCCACTACTCTATTTACTGGCGACGCTTTCTGTGATGCCATCTACCCTGCTTTTAAGCTAATTGATCCGTCTCCTTCGGTATCCCTTGATGCTTCTAATGATCTGGATCTCTCTAAGGAACTCCCCATAGTCTGTGATCCAAATTTGGGTTTTGCATGGTCCGGCAAAGGTGCCTTTAACCATGATCCGAACTTATTTGGTGAACCATCTAAACCTGTCTTCCTTGCCTCCTCATCTTGGCATTCCTTAATACCATGTCCAATTTTACCACAGGCAAAACAGAACTCAGGAGGTCTCTCGTATTTCAAATTTACCTTAGTGACTTCATCTGACTTTCCTAATTTTAGTCTAAGCCATCTCTTCAGCGACTTTAAAATGTCAAGCGGCACTTTTACCCTCATAAACTTGCCCCAGCATTCTCTTGATTCTAATGGTAACTCCACCACTTCACCTATTTGTTCCGCTAGCCATTTGGCTATTCTTCGGTTCATACACATTATGGGGATATCATGTATCTACACCCATAACTTAGCCTTGTTGAACTCTAATTGCACTATATTTCCAGGGCTTACCGGGTTTTCCAATACTATCAAGTTGTTGCCAAAGTGCCATGGTCCTCTCTGCCACACACGATTCCTGTCTTCCCCTTTGATAAAGTAAAACATAAAAATGTTATCCCCTAGCAACTCTACCTCTACTACACCATAGGGATTCCAAATTTGCTCAATTAGACCTTTAAAAGCCTCCTTATTAACCTTCTTTCCCAAGAGCACTTTCCTGACCAAACACCAATCGACGTCCTCTACTTAGTCTAGCTGCACTTCATCTTCCATTTCCAGAACTGGGGCGTCTTCATTTGCTATCGATAGGTGTTCATACAACTTGGAAATCTCCACTTTGCACATCCTGAACAACTAAAAAGCAACTCTAGATCTGAACAAGAAAACACTACAAGCAAGACACTGGACCAAAGAAATCAAAAGCAAGAACCCAAAACACAAACAGGATCACTGAACAGAAAACCACCCTGCTTCTAAAGAGAAGAGAAGACCCATTACCTTTCAGACACAGCAAGAGAAGACCCATTACCTTTCAGACACAGCTACCCACACACTTTTACCCCACGAGAGAGAAAAAGAGGAGAGAAAAAATTTGATACAAGCTATCTAGAATGACAATATTTTGTTTGTTTCAAGGGATTGAAAAGATGTTTAAAACCTATTTACCCCAGGTTAACTTTTGACAATTTAACCGTACTTGTATATTTAACATGCTAATTTTTTCAGAGAGTAATTTTGGTTAAAGCACGATTTCATTACGATTTCATTACTTTTTATCAAATGTCAAATGTCAAATGTCAGTGTATTTTATTACAATTTTTCCTATATTAAATAAATTCAACTGACAGACAACAACTAACGATGGGAGTGGTTTGCTAATTGTTCAAACCCATTTGATTTGGCATTTGATCAAACAACTTCTCTCCTAAATTTTAAAAGCAGACTGTTCGAATAAGCTGCATGAAAATAAAATAAATGAAGCACTTCTGGGCGGCCTCTCACTCTCATTATCAGCACTAAAATGTCGGGTCACTGCAAGTACTCTTGCGAGACTGCGACTCAGACTCTAGAATGGATTAAAGCCATTGTCGATTTCGTCAAGCCTTTCACTTTCTTGATTAACGCTCACGTAGTCAATTTCTTCACGGATCGACTCTGGGAAGCTGTTGATAAGGATTGGATCGATTGTCTGCGCCGTGAATCCATCGAAAATCTTCTTCTCATCCCTTCTGGTGTCGTCCAGGTAACCTTCTCTGATTCATATCGCAAATGGGTCATTTTTTTTGGATGATTTAAGTCATTCAATTATGATGGGTATTTCATTGAATTGTATCTTGAATAGGATCACTGGCCAGATTCACTCAAAGAGTTTGTTCTCACTTTGAGGTCTCTCGTGTTTCCAAGAAAGCAAGCAAATTTACAGATGGTATGTTTTATTATCTTCATTGGTTCCTCTATTCTTAGAAGATTTTTGCAAAAATAATCTATATAACCACCTTGTGAACCACTCTGTATCTATAACTGTGAATCCCCATATATATATATATTTAATTGTTTTGTATTTTTTTTATTAGGAATTTTAGAATTTAGATGGGTGAAATAGAAAAATTTAGGGGTTTTGATATTTAATTTGGGTTTTACATTTGCTTCATGGTAAATTTTTTAAGTAATTACTTGTTAATGGTGATGTGTGTGTGTGTCTAAATATAACATATTCTGTTCAAAAAAAATAAAAAATAAAAATAAAAATATAACATATTAGTTATTAGGGGGAAAAGATCAAGATAGAAAATTCATAAGAAAATCTGCATGACATGAAAGAAGACAGGGAACCATGATTTCGGTGATATACAAAATAAGTCAATATTCTGAAAGTACATAGTTGTATGTTTGGCTCATTCTTATTCTAATATGAGAAGGATTCTCAAAACTACAAAAATTAGTAACCTTGTATGTTGAAATTTGCATTAAATCAACTGAATTATGAAAGAAGACTATTTATCTCAATTTAAACACAATCAAGTTTCCAAAATACTTTTGATGTTAAAGAATGTAGAATTGTTGTTTAACTTCCCGTGCAGAAATACTAATAATCTAATCAGCATTTTAAACTGGAGTTAAACCTGGACTAGACAAATTTCAACTCAATCTTTGAAATCAGTTGAATCTCGATTATATCAAATGTCGAATTAGAACCCACATGATAAAATTTCAAATTACTAAAACTGGAAATTATATAGAAAATATAGAAGAAATTATTTTCAACCCTCCCGTTTGTGAAAATCAAGATTGCAAGTTATCTCACTCTTGCATAGTCTTCCATTTATTCTTTTCCTTGTTGGCCAGCTCAACATGTGTAAGCTTGCTATAAAGCCTCTTTTGTATAACCTATAAGTCCTTTTCGGATTGTAATACCTTTGCGTATTTCTTGAATATGCTCCGAGGTCAGCTTCTCGAGTCTAGTTTGCAGAGTTTTGTGGGTCAAACATAGGCTGGTCTTTGATGTCAAATTGCACTCTATTGAGAGTTTCTCAGATGTTCACCGACAGAATCAAAATTACCTTTTTTTTTCATAATTTTTGTGACCTCAAGACTGCATAATTATTATAATATCATTGTTAGAGTCTGTTGTGGTTAGGAAATCAAATTTATTACCCGACTATGATGAGTTCAAGTGGTTGGACAGTCTTGAGAACAACAGTTTATGTGAAAAATGCTAAGAGGCAGAACTGTATTTAGAACATCCCTCATTAGATCTTGATTCCTCTGCCTCTTTCAATTCAATGGCATGAGTCAACTGATCTTCCCATCTGGCTTATGCTATCCTATAAGTCTAACTTCATGTGGGTGGTTTTAATCCTTCGAATCATCTTTCACATCCTCAAGAGTAACTTCCGAAATGTCCAAGGTTTTATAGAATTTCCCTATGGATTGAATATACTTTTGTATGCTGTTAGCTGTAGACAGTGGGGTAACCACAGCAGTAGCCAGTATATGATAGTCTGCTAACAATCTTATGAAATCAAATTGAAGCTTTAGTTCAGATAACCATGTTCAAACAAGGTATTGTCTTGATACCTATTTGAGTAATTGCATTGGAAGAGCATGGATTCAGAATAAAGGTATTATGGTTTATACTTTATAGGCAGTTAGTGATTCTTTCATCCCTCCATTTCATTAAACTGTTCATCTTGCTCCAAGAACATGATCAACCAATGCAACCAGTTGACTTTATTTTGTCTAGACAAGCAGTTGACTACTTGACTTTCAATCTCGCATATCACATAAACATTCAAATTGCATTCCATATACTATAATATCTGTTTCAACCCCTTCAACAATCAATCTACTCACGTAGTTAATCCCTTGCCTTTCCTATGCAGTCATTTCTGCTATGCCCTCTTTCCCTGCTTTGTATTGATTTGTTTTACTGCTTTGTACCTTTTTGTTCATTTCAACACTTTCCTACCTTTTTTAAGGCCGCAAGGAGAATAAAAACAAGAAAAAAACCTGAATTCCTTTGAACAATACTAACCTTTCACATATTTTTAGTGCTGTTTAATATGATTCCTTCTTATATAATAGATCATTGCTGTGCTTTTTCCTACCGTTATCTTGCTTGAGTTAGTATCCTTATTATGAGTTTTCCTAACATCTGATTTTCGCTAATGATTTTTTATAGTGAGATTGCCAATACAGATTCTGCTGGAATAATTTTCATCACTAATAGATCATCTTCCTACCATGGATCTTTCCTTTATGTAATTTTTTGTGGAGCTAGCTTCTTCCATTTTATAGAATTGATATATATATATATATATTTGTCTTTAAAATTCTTTGTGGGAATTGTCAAAATGACCACATGCGATTTGAAAAATTCGTTTTTGACCATATATGAAAGTTTGACTGTAAATAACCTTGTTTCAAAAAAAAAAAAAAAAATAAATTCCAGTCCACATCCAAAATTTCAAAAATACCCCTGCAGAAAAAAACGTTAAAACTTGGAGAAAATCGTGAAATGTTGAAAAAAAAGTGAAATCTAATAAAAACTTGTGATATCTCAAAAATGTGAAATGTTTACCTTTTTTCAAGGGTAAACTTATTGAAACCACCTCTCTAAAATCATGTTTTAAACTTTTTTATACTATACAATTACCGATTTCGTTAATTCACCCTTCGCCACTTAGGGTTATTTTTTTTCTTATCATTTTCTTCGATGAACAATGCTGACAAGAAGGGAAAGCCCCGGCGGCACTGTTGCCACACTTGGGCGTGCGCAACCTAGGCACGGTGTCGCCTGGGCACGTGCAATGTTTTAAAAAGCGTATTAAGGCACACCTCAATACTTTTTCCTGAAAAATGAGGTGCCTCATTACCTGTTATTGAGGCTCCTGCCTCAATGTTGTGAGGCATACGCTTCAATAGTGGATGATAAATGTTAAATTGTTTTGGAGGCCCATTTTGACCCAATGTTACCCGGTCCTTATAATTTGACCCAATTTGGGTTTTAAATTGTTTTGTGAATAAATGTTATTTGTGAATCAGAATCAGAGAACTTTCCAATAATATTAGATTAAATTTCACCTAAATGGGAAAAGAAAAGAAGAGCTTCATCATCGGTATATACCATGTTTTAAAAAATGGATCGACGTTTTTCATAAAAATGGTAGTTATGCTTCACTACTCATTATTGAGGCTTACACTCAATGTTGTGAGGCGAGGCGTACGCCTCACAACTACACCTCAAGGAGGCGTAATTAGGCGTACGCCTCAATTTGGATTTTTTTTTTTTTTTTTTTGGATTTTCAGTAATGTAATAGCCAATTTGGGGAGCTCAACCCTCGAGTGTGTCAGCGTAGCGTAGCTAAACTAATCCAATCTTCACAACCCAACATGAAGATGCATTGATAATGTGGTAAGGTTATGAAGTTGGCTTTGTTTGACTTGGGAATAACTATAGCCTAAAAACTAATTTGAACATCTTTGTTGTTAGTATGATGATTGCATGTTAATAATTTTATGAATTATGCCGTCACGCGCGATGCCTAGACGACGGGTTTCCCAGGTAGCACACCATCGGGGACACATGGGCCCGGTGGAGCCTTTGCCGTGCGGTGCTGTTCAGTGAGGGTTTGATGGGAGAGAAAGAACGGAGGAGAGAGAGAGGAGGGAGAGGAGAGGTGAGAGTTTGAGGAGGGTTTTTGTATGAGGGTATTTAGGTTATTTCACAAAATTGTGGTTATTAACCGTTAAACTTTCATATGTGGTTGAAAACGAAAGTTTAATGTTTTGGGAGACTATTTTTGATTTTCTCCCAAATTCTTTTATATACATAAACATATAAATATAAATGCAAAAACAAATATTGGATGTAGAGGAAGGGTTAGACATTTGGTACAATAACAATTGACCGTTTTGCAGGTATTTCCTGGCTTGCAAGTTATATCACTTAATAGTGTTCTTGCCCAAGGCATGAATCAGAAGAAAAGGCATGAAGTAAGTCATTAACATTCAATATCTTAATTTGTTTATTATTCTCTCACAATTATTTCCTCCATTCTACTTTGTTCTCTGCCCACGAACACTGATGAAACCTTGTTTGTTTGTGCCAGACTATCATAACTCTGTAGATGTTTATGTGTGGTTTTGTAATTTTCCATATTTTTTATCATGTTTTTGTTTCTCTTTTAAATCTATAAGTCTTATATATTTATGTTGTAATCAGGTAGAAGTTCTTTCTGCTGTTGTTAGTGCAATAGCAAATAATGTAAGAGCTCATACTATAGTTGATGTTGGTGCTGGCCAGGTAAGCCCACTTTGTTTTTCTTCCGTTTTGATTTCTATATTTTCTGGATAATTTTACCTCATTTATTTTGATTGTGGGTTTGCATGTAGTTGGATGTTGTGATCAGAAAATTTTATTGTAGTGCAACTATCAGGCGCACTATCAGGTGGAAAAACATGTTCTAATGCAGTTGGATGTTGCAATCAAGATTTTTTTTATTGTGGTCTTCATTATGAGTTGGAAAAGCATATGATGCTAATGCAGCTTCTAAATCATACTCTGGCTATATTCATGTCTAGGGTTAAGGGTAATTTACAACAAACAAATCAGCTGGCTTTGTTTCCATCTTTTTTCCTTTTTTTTTTTTTTTTTTTTTGGATGAGAAACAGGAAAAAGATTGTACTGATAAAAACAGGATACTTGCAGCAGTGAACTTGGTGTTATCTGAACTTTAGAGCAGATCACCATCTGCATCATAGATTGCATTAAAAACTAATTCAAGATGTTTCTTTCCCTGAAAACTGATTTTAAATCACACTTTTCCTTCTTGGGATGCCGCTTGTGATGTAATAAATCTTTGAAAAGGCTTTTCAAGTCCTAGTAAAATTCATATTTTAACAGATTTTATCACCTCATACCATTTAGATATGGACTATAACCAATTAGTTCATCACTTTCTAGCTGCCCATTCTTGCCAAAGCTGTAAAAGCATGTCAAGTTTTGAGATGTCTTCAACCTTTTTGTATGCATTTTTGTTGATAAATCAATTTTCAATGCTAGCATCTAAAGCAGCAAGAAGCCCTTCGACTCTGATAGATACTTTGCTACATTTATGATAGCAAGGGTCCTATGCTCGTGAGAATTTGTTAATTGAAAGCCGTTGTGTATATTATTGCAGCAAATATTTTTTGGTAGGGACAAGTTGTTATGGATTCAATAATTGTTATGATTGGTGCTCAAAGGTAATAAAGGTTAGAATATTCTCAATAATGAGTGAGATTGTATAGTTGACTGATTTTATTAGCTTAATTGTAGCTTAGTGATTAATTAGCTTGATAGTAGGTTGATTAATTTCCTTTTGTATTTCCTTTTTTATTTCCTTTCTTGATTATTTACATATTGTATTCCTACTATATATTTCCTATACGGAGAAGAATAAAATAACAAAGTCTTAATTTGTTAACGGTATCAGAGCCTAAACCAAGTGTTTAGGGTTCTTTTTCTGCTACTGTACCTCTTATAATTTTTTTTTCCTACTGCTACTGTTCTAAGCAATAGACTATTGCCTGTTGATTCCTATTCCGGTGAGTCTTACCACCGGAATTCCTACAACCAGCGTCTTGCCGACCACGCTACCGGCATATTTCGTCACCGGTTGTCCTTCGTCCGACCAGATCTAGCGACTCGCATTGCTCCTATTCACATTACCTCTTCAAGCAACCCGACTCGACCCGCGTTGCTTCTTCCTTTAACAGTGACCCACTTTGCCTCTTCTTCCAAAAGCGACCCATGTCGCCTCTACTTTCATTATCACTTCGCGATCTGACCTGGCCTGCTTCGTTTCTTCTTCAATAGAGACCTACGTTTCTTCTTCAACAACGACCCACGTCACCTCTTCTTCACGTCTACCAGTGACCGGAGGCCCCAACCACTGTCGCTATTAGACTTGGCCGGACAGATCACTGAATTTTCTGTTTTTCCGACTTTTTGGGTATTTTTTTTCCTTGTATTTCTTTGCTTCCGTTGCTAATACTACTATGGCAAATCCTAGTGAAGATGAATTAGATATGTCTAGCTCAATACTTTTCATTCTACTTTCAATGTCTCTAGAATTTATAGTAATAATACTTGGATAATCGACTCTGGTGCAACGGACCATATGACTTTTGATTCTCAAAACTTTAGTTATCGTAGTTTGATCGAAACATGTAATGTGTCAAATGCTGATGGTACACCCGCCCCCGTTCATGGAGCAGGATCTGTTTCTCTAACTTCGTCTTTACACTTATCATCTGTCTTACATGTGCCTACTTTATCTAACAATTTACTCTTTATCAGTCAAATTACTAAATCTCTAAATTGTGTTGTCACATTCTGGCTTTCTCATTTTGTGTTTCAGGACATCAAAACTAAGGAGATGATTTGAACCAGTAGGGAAAGAGGGGGGTTGTGCTACTTTACAACAAACAGTGCTCCAAGCTTGTCTAGTCATCCTCATATAGTACAAGTTCAATTCGACAAAGAGAGTAATATCTATCTCTGGCATAGGCGCTTATGTCATTGTTCGTTTGGATATCTTAAGTTTTTATTACCTTTGTTTAATGCTATTGGTCACAATAATTTACAGTGTGAAACATGTGTTTTGTCCAAACATCATCGCCTGTTTTTCCTTCTAGTAATAATAATAAAAGCTCTATTCCTTTTTCTCTTGTTCATTCTGATGTAAGGGGGCCCTTCTGATGTTGTGTCTATATCTTGTATGCATTGGTTTGTTACATTTATTGATGACTGCACACGTATGACTTTGGATTTTCCTTTTAAAAAACTAAAGTGATGTATGCGATGTTTTCCAAAAAATTTATTACATGATCCATACACAGTTTTATAAGAAAATTCAAGTTTTAAGCTCTGAAAATAGTGGTGAATATCTAAATCATAATTTCAAAACTTTTTGTTTAAAAAACGGTATTCTCTACCAAACATCTTGTGCACATGCCCTACAATAAAATGGTATAGCTGAGCGTAAAAATCGTTATCTCTTAGAGGTTGCACAATCTTTACTACTCTAAATGCATATGCCTAAATCGTTATGGGGTGATGTCGTACTATCTGCTGCATATCTCATTAATCATATGCCATCCAATGTTCTGTCATTTCAAACTCCACTGCAATCCTTGTCTCATTTATGTGATATTAACTCTGCCTTATATATTCTTCCTTGGGTCATTGGATGTGTGGTATATGCACATATCCATTCTCCTCATCTAGGAAAGTTGGACCGTGTGCTCTTAAGTGTCTTTATAGGGTATTCTAGCTCATAAAAGGGGTACATGTGTTATCATCTTCCGTCTCGTTGGGTGTTTGTTTTATAGGATGTTACGTTTTTGGAAGATGAGGCATACTTTGCCTCGGAGGCTCTTCTTTAAGAGGGAACCGGAATTAGGAAGAGAAATCTCTTAAGGCTGACAATGGTATACCCATTAGTTTGATTGTGCCTAAAAGTCTATCCTATGAAGAAGAAAGTCTATCTTCTGAAGAAGAAAGCGTGATTCCTGATAGTCTCACAGAAGAGACAGAACCAACTCTGAAAGTGTATGAAATGAGAAATAAAGGGAAATAGAAACATGGGGAGTCAGTTCCTATACAGGTGGCACAACCTCTTACTTCCCTTCTCCAACACTAGTTTGTCAATTGGACTCTAAGGTTGAAAATGCTCCTGAGGTAATTCTTGAACCCTTTATTTTCTCTAATGACCTGTGTAGTGAAAATCACACAGATCCTGACCCCAGTTTATCGATGGTATCCCAATCAAGAACATAGACCACCTGTACTGTTTGGTTTTTCTTCTGAGTAGCCTCTCCTAGGTAGTAAAGCCCTTTCTTTTGAGATTGTATAGTTGATTGATTTTATTAGCTTAATTGTAGCATAGTGATTAATTAGCTTGATTGTAGGTTGATTTATTTCCTTTTGTATTTCCTTTCTTGATTCGTTCCATATTGTATTCCTCCTATATCTTTCCTCCTATACGGAGAAGGATAAAATAACAAAGTGGTAATTTGTTCAATAAGAACTTAGGTTCGGTTTATTTGGTGCATACATTCACTGATGAAGCTTATCCAAAGTTGTCATGAGGTATGTAACTTAGAGTAGCAAGAAATGAGTATAATTAATAACACAATCAATTAAAACCTGAATAGTGTTATACACCTTTGTTGACCTTTTAGCTAAAGCAGTCGAAAAATCGATAGGCACATTCTCCCATTTCCATTAAGTAATTAGCAAAGGTTTAATGCTCCCAAAGGCTCTTGTTTTGAGTTTTGACTTCTTGCAAGTCAAACATTGGTTGTTAGTATTGAACCAATGTTGTGGACTGCCTTTGTTGGAAAGGTTGAGTTTTCTACAGAGAAGAATCTGGTTGATTGCTAGGACTCTGATACTGAACAGTTGTTTTAAACATATTGTCATATCTAGTAGCACTTGAAGAACTATTGCAGTTGTTACCAGCCTCCCCGTGGGCTCCCTATTGCCACTTTCTTCTCATTTTCCTAGCATAGCTAGCAGCTCCTTTAAATTACTATGGCCCCCTTTGAAAATCATCATGTACTTGTTCAGTCTTTTTGTTGAAGCTAGCACTACATCATAAGTGTTTTACCCTATAGCAGCTGCAAATGTTCTTATAGTAGGCCTCATTCCCCTTGCAAACTTGCTTGAGTGAACCCAACTTCATTTTAGATTTTTAGGCAGCTGTAGCCTGTAGATTGCCTTGGTTCGACTTGCAAAATTCGCACAATTTTTTTATTTTGCTTTAATAATCTCAGGAAATTACTGCTTAAAGAGCATCTTAAACTTTGCCCAAGTCGGAACCCAATATCATGGATTCTCGTAACAAACTCCCACCAGTAATTTGCCCATAGAGCATATGTAGCTATGCAACTTCAACTATGGGAGAATCAACTCATCAAGATATGTCTTTATACTTGGTAGTTGGTATCTACTCTTCTCCAAATGAGCCTGGATTTCACTCAATACTCCAGAGGTGATAAAAGCTGAAACTACTTATCTTAATATCCTACACTGAAGTGACTCTACTCTTCAATATGTCTATTTCTCACACATAGCCTACTGTGTATGAAGTAGGGTCAATTTTTTCTTTTTTCTTGCCCTAGATACACAAAGAAAGGCCTGCTCACAGAAGTGACAAATATAAGAGATTTTTCCCGAACAATGTATTTCGTTTGTTTAATTATACAGTTAGATAATGATAACTGTCTCCTCAAAACTCTGATCTTTTTCTTTAGCATTTATGAAATAAGATAGTCTTTATGTATACTATTTCTGTAGTTAACCTGTGAGTAAATTGGTCTTTTAGGGCTATCTTGCTCAAGTTGTTTCCTTCGAATACCAGCATTCTGTAGTAGCAATAGATGCTTGTTCTCATCATGGAAAGGTTACAGAATCTCGTGCAGAAAGAATCAGAAAGCACTATGCAGCTCAGATGCGGAAATTTGGGTATGAGATACAATCAAATTTTTATTTCTTTTGAGTATTTTGTTATACTTAAGGAAGCTTGTATATTAAATTTGGTTACCAAAGTAATGTTGGTGCATGGTTATCATGTTAAACGTTTGTAGTTTTATATGATGGACCCTTTTTTGAAAATTTGTGCCTCATTTTGGTAATAGATTTTTTCTTTAAAAAAGTGAAATATTTACATCTTTTTGACCTTCAAAGTTGATACTTTGGATGGAATTTGCATACCTTTAGCGAAATAGTTAAATGAGGCTGCACGGTTATGCTCGTTATATGTTTGATCATTGATGCTACTTGCATGATTGTCATATTCCGCAATGCTGTTTGTACCGTTTATTAAAAAATGTTTCGGTTTCACTGTTTTCCATCATAACTGAACGCTTTCTATTTTTGTACCTTTTTTAATTTTTATTTCATGCCTTAAAAAATTTTGTTTGTAACCTGTTTTAATTTAGATTGGTAAACAAGAGTCTGAATGTGCCCAAGACAATCACATGTCGTGTAATGTCCATGGACATGTTGAAAGCCTTGACCAGCTTGTCACTAGATAGGGATGATATTGAGCAGCCAAAGCTAATTGTGCAAAATAATCGAGAACTTGATGGAAGAAAACTACAATCTCCATGCAATGCAGACAGTGAAACTTCATTGGTTCTTGCCGGGCTTCATGCATGTGGAGATCTTTCAGTAACAATGCTCAGGTGAGTTCTAAATACACTTTAAAGCTTTAATCTATGCATTTTAGAGTTGATTGGAGGTTATTTTTTGGTTAACATCAAGTACCCTCTAATAGATAGTTTTAAGCACAGATTCTGTATATAGTGCAGTTGACTGATTAGATAACCTGTGGGTGATCCAATCTATTATGAATACAAGTTAATTCCAATTGTTTTGCTCCATTTATAGAAGGGTAATTACCAAGTAGTTTGCGATTTTGCAAAAAGTGACCAATTAGGTGTTAGCAATAATCGCAATGCTGAAGCATTGCTGGAAAGCACAAACAAACAACAATATCAATGAAGAAAGAAATAAATAAGATGAAAGAAATAAAGTACGAATCCAAACACAAATGCAAAATTTTACGTGGAAACCTAAATCGGGAAAAAACCACGGGCCGTCAGGATAATAAGAGATCAATCAATTATGAAGAAAATTGTTACAACTCCACTCAAGATTCTCTCTCTAATACCCCAAACTCAATTACAACCCAATGCCTACTCTCAGAGATCTCATAGGTGTTTGCTCCACTCAACACACATAATAACCTAGTTATTATGATATATTTATACTAGTTACATGGAGTTCAAACCTACAAAGAAATCTATCTCCTATACGTACAAGACTTTCTTGTTCCACATAAATACTATTTCCTTCAAGCACAAGAACCTCCAAAAGAATTACTTTCCTTTTCTGTTGATTTCCCATTCCATGCATGCTTATGATTGACTACGGTTCGGATCATGGTTGGCCACTCACTCCTTATGCCGTGTTAAAGTCACCTAAAATTACATCGCTTAGAAACCGTGATACATGCGCCACATCATAGGAAAATAGCTGTCCCTATTGCTGTGGGAACCACTATCACTACCACTGTCCCTTGCATAGTGTTACCCATAGCGCTTTTCACTAGAATTGGACCGTTGTGCAGCGCAAGGCATAACAGTTTTCACCTGATCTTCATTTCTCAGTTCTTCATTCTTCAAGCTTCCCTCAAACACGATCTCATACTTCCAAATATTCTCATGTTTCTAGGAAGCCTTTGCATTGGTTGATTCATTGTTCGGTAACCATTGGGAATACTAGTCATATCCAACAATCCTTTCTTATGGCAAGAATTCTCAAAACCCTTCTCTTAACCACCAAAAATGGCAGGGGTTCAAAGAAGAATTTTCCATCCATGTCAGAGAACGTTAGGGGTAGAAAGACATCAGGAAAGTCTCCTGGTACCCCGCCACTGAGTTGACCGGGTATACTTCCTACCAACCCAGAGTAGAATCCAAGATCCTAGTTCGGTGTGGTAGCGGGATACTAGGATCCTGGATTCTACCTCGATACGCCGACACCATGACTCAGTAGGAGGTGGGACGCCTATGTACCCTAATCCTTCCTAGAGCAAGCCGACCAAGCAGTAAGAGTATCAGATTAATAGATTATTGAGGTAAAACCAGATGAGCCGAGATAAAGCTATAAAGAAAGACTGTAAGTCGTTGACGTTTAAATAAACAAAGAGGTTGGCTAATTTTTGCCACTTAAGAGTTCTATTTGAAAGCTAAGTCAACTTCGTCAAAGTCCACCAAAAAAGGGATCACTTGATTCCTTTGATCAATCCCACGATCTTCTCGCCTATCGCCACCGAATGTCTTGCAATTACTGGACCGAATTTAGGGGAGTGCACAGGAAGTATTGGGAGGTATATATATATATATATCTAACGTTACTAGACAGAAAAATGGGACCGAGACTTGAATGAAAAACCCTACAGCTTTTCATTCCCACTTATCGACATACACGAGATCTCCATTACCATCTCCATCGCCAACTGTGTTCTAAACCCTCATGTTATGACCATTGAAAGTCTCCATTGTATTCCTATTACGTGTTCATTATCAATATAATGAGCTATATGTGATTTTATTGCCATTTTACTTTGATTCACCAATGTCGTTATAGTTGATTTGTTTTATTGAGTGCTCATAGGTATCGAACTACATGATACCCCTCTGACCGTGACCTACCCCAATTACGGTCATAAGAATTGTTAAGTGGAAATTCATCCAGTGATAATTTTTCATTAACACTTTTGGTGACGTCTGTGGGAAAAATCCTCCCAACCGTTCCAGAAAAGCAACCTAGCTTTACCCCGTTAGCTGAAAGATGAGACTTAGATCCTCTCAGGGATAACCTGACCCTTCGGGATCCCACTCCCTTGCTTCTACCCAGAGAATTCAAAGGCATGGAAGGGGATCAAAGAATAACATCCCAGCACCAATCCCTCCACCTAAAGTGGGCTTCGTGTCCCAAGATTCGACTATCCAAGAAATCAATCGGGATATTCTGGAACAGCAGGCTGCCACCTACGTAGGGTGTGCCTCCGAATGATCGCCTAGGGGATACCCTTCGAAGCACCTAGGACCGTAGGAGAGGTTGGACCGGGTACCGATCTTTAATAGACTCGGGCCACTACTGCCAGTTCCAGACCGCCTTGCAGATTTCAAACCCCAATAGATGAAATCAGCAGTCGACCCTCCCAGGAGGAATCAGCTAACAGCTAAACTAGTAGTAGAGGAGAGAGCTCCGAAACCTGATGTTGGTGGTAGTACCAGACCCAGAAGGAACCCGCGAGGTAACTGTTCTCGGAGAGAGGAGCGCAAGGAGACAACTGTGGTATCTGAAACCTTGGACAATGAAGGTTCGGTAGCTCGAAAGGGAAAGCATTGGGGGACCCGAAAGAACCCCTTGGGGGAGATGAATGCACTCTTCTGGATCAGGGAAGCAGAGCTACCCCCCAAATTCAAGATGCCAGCTGAAAAATATTCTTGATCGGAAGACCTCGTGAGCCACATAAAGAATTTTGTCCACCAGATGGATTTCTAGAACGGCACCCGGTCAGCGATGTGTATGATGTTCCCTTCCATACTGACAGACTATGCTAAGACCTGGTTCAGAAAGTTACCCCCAGGTAGTGTAAATTCTTTTACAAAGCTCACTAAGGATTTTTGTGCTCGGTTTTAGCGGATCAAACCTCGTCCCAAGGACCTTATCCTACTCCGGTACGTGATCCAGGAGCGGGGTGAGACGTTGAGATCCTATGTAGAGAAGTTCCATAAAGAAGTGATCCAGATGGGAGTGTTTGTCGAAAAGGAGACCTTGGCTTATTTCAGAAGGAACTTGTGGGTTGGCAGATTATTCTGATCATTTGCAAAAGATCCACTTGGACTTACTAGGAGGCCTATGATAGGGCATTGGAACAAGTAGACATAGATAAACAACTCCGGGTCAAGGTCGAGCACGATGAAGCCCGATCGGCCAAGCATCCGAAGAAGGAGGCTCTAAAGCCCGCACTTGCAAAGAAGTTCCATAATCATCCTCTAAAATGGTCTACCTTCCGGCCACCACTTCCTTCCCAACATTGGGATAGATATCCCGTAAGGAGAACCCCTCATAGAACAACGCCTCCACTAAGAGAAGTAGCACGGATAGCAGGAGAAAAGGACTGGTGCAACTATTACACCCCTATTAATTCATCTCAAGAGACCATTTACCTCGCCATCCGTGACAAAGGTTTGCTCAGGAAGCCTAGTCCTATGAGATCCCAATTGATCAAAGAAATCGCTACAAATACTATGACTTCCATGAAGACGTGAGACACAACACTTCCTAGTGTTATAGCCTCCGTAACCAAATCGAAGGATTGGTAAGGGGGGCTATTGATTGAAGTTTTGCAACAGGTACGAGATAGCATCAAGGTGGGAAAGGAGGTGCAAAGGGAGATGCGGGATGCGGAAGAAGGAAGAAAGAAGAAAGGATAAGGGAAAAGACTTAATGCAGCAGATTCAAGTCATTCACACCATCAATGAAGGTCCAACACTAGCGGGAATTTCTAACAACTCGAGGATGAACCATGCTAGGAAGATCCCGAGGCTTACTACTGGTCATGATGTACTCCGGGTCTCTAAGGGATCCCAAGACTATCCTCGCTCTGCCAAGATCGTTTTCACGGAGGAAGATGTTTACAATACAGTTCAATCACATGATGATCCGATGGTGATCACGGAACAGATAGCTAATTGCCGGGCTGTACCGCGTTCTGATAGACATCGGAAGTAGCGTTGATATTTTGTTCATATGAGCACTAGAAAAGCTCAACCTGAAGTAACCCTTCTATAATAGCTGCACCACGCCCCTGTATGGTTTCACCGGGGACTTTATAATGCCAATTGGGTCACACATCCTACCGGTAGTAATCGAGGAAGCTCCTCTTCAGCAGAACATAATGATAGAATTCATTGTGGTTGATACGCCGTCTGCCTATAATACAATCCTAGGAAGACCCTTCCTCTTAGGGATCAGGGGGGTTCTATCCATCTACCGCAACGTACTGAAATTTCCAATTGGAACCAAGGTGGGAGAAGTCTGAGGAGATCAACAAGCAGCCCGCAACTGTTATGCAATATCCACTAACCCTACCACGCTAGCCAAGCAATGCACGCATGTAATGAACCAAGCTAAGAGGTACCAGAGCAGGATCATTGCGTCCTGGAAGAAGGAGAGGTACTCGATATAAATGTAGAAGAGACAGAAGAGGAGGAGCGGGGGTGGACTATTGGGCACCTCGTGGAACAGTTGGAAGAAATACATATCAGAAAGGACCAACAATCCTTATGGTGAGAATTCTCAAAACCCTTTTGTAACCACCAAAAATGGCAGAGGTTCAAAGAAGAATTTTCCATCCTTGTTAGAGAACGTTTGGGGTAGAAAGACATCATAGGAAAGTCTCCTGGTACCCTGCCACTAAGTTGACCGAGTACACTTCCTACCAACCTAGAGTAGAATCCACAATCCAAGTACCCCTCTACCACACTAACTCGGTATCTCGATACCTCGATATGCCGACACCATGACCTAGTAAGAGGTGGGACCCCTATGTATCCCGATCCTTCTTAGAGCAAGCCAACCAAGCCGTAAGAGTATCAGATTAACAAATTATTGAGGTAAAACCAGATAAGTCGAGATAAAGCTATTAAGAAAGATAGTAAGACGTCGACGTTTAAATAAGCAAAGAGGTTGGCTCATTCTCGCCACTTAAGATTTCTATTTGGAAGCTAAGTCAATCGTCAGAGTTCGCCAAAAAAGGGATCACTTGATTCCTTTGATCAATCCCACGATCTTCTCGCCTATTGCCACAGAACGTTCTGCAATTCTGTAGGTCACTGGACCGAATTTAAGGGAGTGCACAGCAAGTAATGGGAGGTATATATATATAATGTTACCAAACAGAAAAAGGGGACCGAGACTTGAATGAAAAACCCTATAGCTTTTCTTTCCCACTTATCGACATACACGAGATCTCCATCGCCATCTCCATCGCTAACTGTGTTCTAAACCCCATGTTATGACCATTGAATGTCTCCATTGTATTCCTATTACATGTTCATTATCAATATAATGAGCTGTATGTGATCTTATTGCCATTTTACTTTGATTCACCATTATCGTTATAGTTGATTTGTTTTATTGAGTGCTCATAGGTATCGAACTATATGATTCCCCTTCGACCGTGACCTATCCCGATTACAGTCATAAGAATTGTTAATTGGAAATTCACTCTAGTGACAATTTTCCGTTAACACCTTCCATAGCCACAGTTCTCATCATCGAGAATCAACATACCCACCATAAAGTATAACCACTTAGGAACACATATCTTAAGATTTCACAGGCACATGTCGAAAAAATTACCTTGTTGAAATTGTGGTGCAACTCCTTATGTTAGGTTCCCAAGGAGTTCTTTAACCATCGACAACCTTGTCCACCACACACACCCTGCATCACGTCCTAACCAATGCCCTATGTGCAATTATTGACCCGCTATCAGCAACATATCCTCTTCCATGGCAACTAGCGGTCATGCTATGAGGATGTTCATGCCCCTTTAGAGGGTATCCCTGTAATCAAACTCAAGAGAGGTGATTGCCTGATCCCCCTTTTTGGTGCCCTTAGCCGCACTCATCCTATTGCCGTGACAATCCATTTCCACATGTCCAGATTTTCCACGGCCCCAACAACTGACTTTCCCATTGGAGTTTCTCCTTCTATTTTCAATCATAAGTACAGAAGTTTTATCTTCACTCTTCAAACTTTTTTCTTTGGATATTAACTTGTTCACCACACCCAAAACTTATAGCTGAAACCCCATGCATCAAGATAGACTTCATGTGCGCATAGGACGATGGAAGAGACCAGATGAGTCTTAACCTTTTATCCTCCTCATCGATCTTGACTCCAATCGATGAGTCTTAAATAAGATGAAAGAAATAAAGCACGAATCCAAACACACAGACGTAAGATTTTACATGGAAACCTAAATCAGAAAAAAAAAACCATGGGCCATTAGGACGACAAGAGTTCAATCCACTATGAAGAAAATGGTTACAACTTCACTCAAGATTCTCTCTCTAATACCCCAAACCCAATTACTACCCAATGCCTACTCTCAAAGGTCTCACAAGTGTTTGCTCCACTCAACACACATAATAACTTAGTTATTATGATATATTTATACTAGTTACAGGGAGTTTAAACCTACAAGGAAATCTATATCCTATTGTACAAGACTTTCGTGTTCCACATAAATACTATTTCTTTTATGCACAAGTCTTCTTGTAAAGAGAAATCATTCTCTTTCATTCTCTTTCAAGCACAAGAACTTCTAACAGAATTACTTTCCTTTTCCGTTGATATCCCGTTCTATGCTTGCTCAGTGTTGCAAAAGTCGACGACTAGGGCTGCCTAGTTGCCGACTAGTTGCTCGGCGGTGGTCTTCCGTCGTGATTCCTTGGTAGTCGGCTGAAGTAGGAGCCTGTAGTCAAAGTCGGTCCAAGTCGGAGCTAGTTGTGGCGGCGGTCAACGATGTTGGAAGTCAACTTTGACTAAAGAAAAAAAAATCCAAATCGAACCTGGTCTTCTCTCTTCTATGCTGAATCTTCTCTTCTGTTCTTGCTGTCGTCATTCGTCGCTTTCGTCGCCGTCGCCGTCAAACCTGATCTTCTCTCTCACAGTCGAACTGGTCTTTTACTCCTCTCTCACTAATCGAAGGAGTTTTCGATATATATAATCAATATTATTTAAATTGTTAAGTGTGTTGATTGTTGACTTGTACATTGTGCATTGTTTACTTGCACATTGTGATTGTACTACAAAGTTTGTGTAGTACAAACTGATTGTACTATAAACATAAAAACAAAAGAACTATAAACATTTAACAACATTTAATCAATTATAAACATTTAATCTCTTGATGATCATTTTGTATGAACTATAAATATTTAATCAATTACAAGTTACAACAAAAAATAAACTATAAAAATAATTTCCGACGGACCGCCGATCTGCTTCCGGCTGGTCGGCCGGCCGACTTTCGGCCGTCCGCCTAGTCCCCAATTAGGTAGTAGGTGGGGGGTCGCCGCCCGACTAACGCCTAGCGCTTTTTGCAACCTTGCACGTTTTTATGATTAAATACGGTTTGGATTACGGTTGGCCATCCGTTCCCTACGCCGTGTTAAAGTCATCCGAAATTACATCGCTTAGAAAACCGTGATCCATGTGCCACGTCATTGGGAAACCGTTGTACCTACCGTTGTGGGAATCGCTGTCCCTTGCACAGCGTTACCTACATCGCTACCCACATCGCTTTTCATTGGAATTGGACTGCTGTCCTTACTGCTGTGCAAAGCACATCAGTTTTAACCTGATGTTTGTTTCTTAGTTCTTCTTCAGTCTTCAAGCCTCCCTTAAACACGATCTCATACTTCCAAACGTTCTCATGTCCCAAGAAAGTCTTTGCATTGGTTGAATCATTGTTCGGTAACCATTGGGAATACGAGCCATATCCAACATTAGGTCCCTAACTTTTTAAGTTGTACCAATTTCTTCCCTCAATTAAAATTTTGTCTCTCAAATCTAACAATCAAGGGGTATTTTATTCTTTTAACTTGTACAAACAAAATTAAAAATGAAATAAAGGATAAAAAATTAAAATCATTTTATATACTTAAAAAAATTATTATAAAAATATAAAACAATTAAAAAATATTAAAAAAAAAGAGAGAAAAAAAGATGGAGATCAGATCACCTCCTAGTGGGAAGGTGGGAGGACAACGTCAGATCCACGATGCCAATGCCTCCTAGGAGGAGATCATCAGGACCACCTCCACCCCCTTTTTTTTTTCCTTGATATTTTAGTTTCAAGTATTTTTTATTTAAATTATCTTTTTTATTTAAATAAGTATTTAATCATAATGGGTATTCTTTTAATATTAAATTATAGTCAAACTAACTGTTGAAATAACAGAGTGGGGGATTTTTGAAAATGGATTTTAACAAGGAATAATTTTTCCAATCCCTAGTAATTGAAGAAAAATGAACTGTAAAGGAAAAATATTGTGCCATTAATAGGAATCATTTACTAGAGAGGTGATTTTTTGTTACAACACTGAACACCAAGTAATAAAAAATTGCAATAACCAACATGAACAATATATAGCAAATCAGATTCAATTTTTCTAAGAACCTGAAGGGTGATTTTCAAGACATTTTAATTTAAAATTAATAAGTTATGACTTGAATACTATAGTTAGACCTATACCAATAAGCCTAAGCTTTTCAGATTGATGGTGATTGGTGAGTATGGTATCGGAGCTTAGTTGATCGAGAGGTCTCATATTTAAATCCCTAAACTCCTATACTGCTAATTAAATTTCAGGAGTCTACATTTGAATTCATGTCACTAGCCCATTTGTTAAATACAACATTGCATTTAACACTATTGTTTGGCTTAAGGTTAAATTTTTGGAACTGATTACTGATGATTACTGGGTACATATGACATTGAGAAACCAGGTATTGTGAATTGTTTTTATCCTTGTTGGTGCTGGTAATTGAATTGTCGCTGAAATGATACAAATTTCAACATTCAAATGTATGTTTTTGAGTGAGGAGAAAATGATGAAGATTAATTATAGTAAAGACTGAGGAGACAATTAAATTCAGCACCACCAGAATTACAACAAACAAGCAAACGCCACGAAAAATCTATAACACGATAGCTATTTTGAATATTATGAGTTAAGTAGGAAAAATGAGTGGCAGAATGCTGTCCTCTTGCATGAAACACAACTTTTGTGGGATTGGAAGAGGCAACAGGGGGGACTCCTTAAAATTCAAGTCTTCTAATAGAAATCTGGAAAAGGAATACATAATTTTTTTTTTTTCAGTTTATAAAATTGAAATTACTGAAAAAATGCTACTTTATGTAGATATCAGACTTTAACCACCCTCTTTAGTTCATTTATTGTTTTAAGGACTCATTTGATGAACTATTTCTTGGACTTGATTATCCCACCATGTGTAATTACTAAAAATGGAGCTACATGGCAGGAAAGTATTGTTGAGTTAACTCCAACAGTCCAACTTTCAATTATCAAATACTTCCTGTTTACCCACAATGGAATGACATGAATACTTTGATGGGACTCTTGTTGGAAATAATATTTATTTATGTCCCCTTACATCCTTGTTTATCTATGTACTTTCAGTAGTTTTATTTTTCCCCAAGTCACACATAATCTTAACAATTAGTGCTTTGCAACCCAGTTTATCCTGATAAAATATTTTCTTGTCATCTTTTATTATTTTACTAGTAGTCTCTTTTAAGGAGTCTATGTATGCATCGGATTAACGAAATATTATATTTTTACTGTTTCAGGACCTTTACAGAGTGCAAAGAAGTTAAAGCAGTTGTCAGCATTGGCTGCTGTTACAACTTATTATCTGAAGAAGGTTCTGACATTGCTGGTTCTCTTTGCGGTTTTCCAATGAGTTATGGTGTTAAATCTGCTGATTTTTCTCTCAGTAAAAATTCACGGGATCTTGCTTGTCAGGTATAGGTCTTGCTTTTTCTGTTTACTTTGGTATCAAGTAGCAGGCTAGCAGCATATTATGGTAGTCTGAAACTGTTGGGTTCTTAAGCTTCTTAGAAATTACACTTAGAATTTCTATATAAAAGAAGAGATGCAGATGAAACCACATTGAATGCTGTAGACAGAATCTGTTTTAACCTTTTATTACTTCTCAATACTGATTTACAGAGATTACACCCTATTATATAATACAAATGGAAAAAAACTAAAAAAGGAAAAACTATTCTTATGGAGAGAAATTCTCCTCGTCTATTCTTACGGAGAGACTCTCCTAATCACATAATCAAATCCCTAACTAATTGGAACACTAATTACACAGAATAACTGGGATTTCTACACTCCCCCTCAAGTTGGATCATATATGTTGATCATGTCCAGCTTGCCTAGAAAATTATCCAAACTTTGTCTTGAAAGACCTTTGGTGAAGACATCTGCAATTTGATCTCTCATAGGAACATAAGTCATGCAGATAATACCCTTCTCAACCATTTCTTTTATGAAATGTCTGTCCACCTCTACTTGTTTGGTCCGGTCATGTTGTACCGGATTAAGCGATATACTGATTGCTGATTTGTTATCACAATAAAGTTCAATAGGAAACTTTAGTGTGACAAGCAATTCTTCCAAGAGTTTTTTTAACCATAAAACTTCACGCATTCCTTGTGCAACAACTCTAAACTCTGCTTCTACACTACTCCTAGCCACCACATTTTGTTTTTTAATCCTCCAGGTTACCAAATTTCCCCATACAAATGTGCAATAACCTGTAGTAGATCTTCTATCTTCAACAGACCTTGCCCAATCCGCATCTGTGAAAACTTCTACATCTCTACACTCACTCTTCATGAAGAATAATCCTTTCCCTAGTAAGCCCTTAAGATATCTGAGTATCTTATATACTGCTTCCATGTGGGATTCTTTTGGTGAATGTATGTGCTGACTCACAACACTTACTGCAAATACGATATCAGGTCTGGTGTGGGATAGGTAGATCAGCTTCCCAACTAGTCTTTGAAACCTGTCTCTGTCAACCGGATCACCATATTCTGCCCGTTTTCCTGCTTCAATTGGAGTATCACTTGGCTTGCAACCAAGCATGCCTGTTTCAGTAGGTCAAGGACATATTTTCTCTGGGAAACACTAATTCCTTTCTTGGATCTTGCAACCTCCATTCCTAGGAAGTATTTCATTTGTCCAAGATCTTTAACTTCAAACTCTTTGGCCAGAATATTCTTCAATCTCTCCATTTCAACCACATTATCCCCAGTTAGGATTATATTGTCGACATATACAATCAGAATTGTTTTTCTTCTATTTTCAGTTTCCTTGAAAAACATAGTGTGATTCGATTGGCCTTGTTGATATCCCTGACTCTTCAGTACTTTGGCAAGTCTATTAAACCATGCTCTAGGGGACTGCTTAAGGTCTTATAGAGATTTTCTGAGTTTGCACACTTTGTTATCTTCACATCCTTTATTGAAACCTGGTGGAATCTCCATTTAGACCTCTTCTTCTAACTCGCCATTCAAAAAGGTATTTTTAATGTCAAGTTGTTGGAGAGGCCAGTCTAAGTTTACTGCCTAAGATAGGAGAACTCGAACTGTTTTCAACATTGCTACAAGTGCAAGTGTTTTTTATAATCAATGCCAAACGTCTATGTGAATCCTTTGGCAACTAGACGGGCTTTGTACCGTTCTAGAGTTCCATCAGCTTTATACTTTACTGTGAATACCCACTTGCAGCCTACTGGCCTCTTTACCTTAGGTAGTTCCATTACATCCCACGTGTTCTTCTTTTCTAGTGCACTTATCTCCTCCATTACAGCATTTCTCCATTCAGGGACAGCCAAAGCATGCTGTACATTCTTTGGAATTTTGATATTGTTGAGACTAGAGGTAAAAGTACTGAAAACAGTGGACAGATTATTGTAAAATACAAATCTAGAAATGGGATGTAGTGTGCATGATCGAGGTTGTTTTCTGAGAGCTATGGGCAAATCAATATCAAAAGTACCTATAATGGTGGGTGGCTCATGGATACTTGAAACTATTACCGGTTCAGACTCTTTCGGTGCTTGAGGTGTGAGATTCTCCCTATGCTTTGACTTTGGTCTCCTTGAGTAGACAAGCATCTCCCTGTCACCTTGTTTTTCCATATCTCCCCTTGAGTTCAAGTGTTCTTCTGTACACGGCATAGTAGAATGAGAGGGATGGGTAGATTAAGAGAACGAAACATCAAAGTCCAAAAAACGATCTTCATTGTCATTTTCCCCCAGAGGTGAAGTTTTTTGGAAGAAGGGTGTATTTTCAAAGAATGTAACACCAAGACTAACAAAGACCCTTTTTGTTGAAGGATCATAACACCTGTAGCCTTTTTGTGTAGAGGAATATCCGATGAAAACACACTTTATATCTCTCAGATCTAATTTACTCCGATTATGTGAGTGGACATGAACAAATGTTGTGCATTCGAGCACCTTAAGAGGGAGATGACAGTGTATGTGGGAGGTAGGGAACAAATTTTGTAGAGTATGAAGGGGGGTTTTGAAAGAAAGGACTCGGCTAGGCATTCTATTAATTAGGAAAGTTGCTGTGAGAATGGCATCTCCCCAAAACATTTTTGGCATTTTGGTGGTGAACATCAAGGCACGGGTTACTTCAAGTAAGTGCCTGTTTTTTCATTTGGCAACCCCATTCTGTTGTGGAGTGTCAACACACGAACTTTGGTGGATAATGCCATTTTGTTGTAGATAGTCCCTTAGAATAGAGTTAAAATATTCCTTGCCATTATCCGTTCGCAAAATTTGAATTTTGGTTTGGAACTGTGTTTGGATCATGGAATAGAAATATTTAAACACAACACGAACATCAGATTTTTCTTTCAAAAAATAAACCTAGCAAACTCGAGTGTGGTCATCAATAAATGTGACAAACCATTTTGTGTGGCTTCGGTTATGGATACGAGAAGGTCCCCAAACATCGCTATGGATCATAGCAAACGGCTTAGATGGTTGATATTTAGACATGGGAAATGAAGTAAGTTGATGTTTGGCAAGTTGGCAAATTTCACATCCTTTTATTTGAATAGATGGAAGGATACAAATGTTTTAAATATTGGAAACTGGGGTGACCCATTCTAAAATGCCATAACGTAAGTTCACTATCTCTTGAAACAGATGCAGAATCACAAATTGTAGTTTGAGGCTGTCTACTCAATTTCACCTCATCATAGTAGAGCCCCCCACATTCTTTAGCACTCCCAATCGTCTTCCCCGATAATAGGTCCTGAAAAACACAGTGAGAAGGAAGAAATTTAGCAGAGCAGTTTTGATTTTTTGTCAATTGGCTTATAGATAACAAATTACAAGACAAATTTGGAACGAGAACAGATTCAAGAGTTACAGAATCAGAGAGTTGAATATCTCCTTTTCCTGCAATAGGTGAAAGTGAACCGTCTGCAATTTTAACTTTGAGATTGCCAGCACATGGTGAGTATTTGGAAAAAATATGAGAAGTATCAGTCATATGATCAGGGGCCCCGAAGTCAATAATCCAAGGAATTTTTGTTCTAGAGGTAGTACTCAAGGCTGTCAAATAATTACCTTTGTGGGCTAATGAACCAAAAGACACATGATTTGAGGTTTGACCTGAAGACTGAAAATTAGAGAAAAGTTTGTAGAGATGCTCCATTTGCTCATGATTGAATGGATTGCTGTTACTCGTTTCCACCTTCTTTTCAGTGTAATCTTCAATTGAAGTCTGGTATCCTCGACTTTTTCCGGGTTGTCTAGGTTTCCACCCTGGTGGCTTTCCATGTAAATGCCAACATGTTTCTTTAGTGTGTCGGGTTTATGGCAATGATCACACCACACTTTGTCCCTTGTTTCTCACTGGTTGTTTGGGCTTGGTCCACTCTTAACATTTAGGACTGAGGACTCACTGGATCCATTAGGTTCTTTAAGCCCGTTAAGCCAAGTTTCTGTCATCATCACCGTTCTGCGATTTTCTTCACGTCTCACTTCAGCAAATACTTCACGGATGGAAGGTAGAGGCCTTCGACCTAGGATACGACCTCGAACCTCATCAAGGTCTCAATTGAGTCCAGCATGAAATTCATACACTCTATCGTTGTCCTGCCGTTTTTGGTGTATCACCAAGTCGTCGGTGCACTTCCACATGTCATCATAGCTCAGATCGAGCTCTTGCGATAGAGATTTCATCTCTGTGTAGTATTCTGTCACTTCCCTCTCTTCTTGTCGGAGTTGCCAGATTCGGGTTTTGATCTCGTAAATATGCGAGGAGTTCTCCTTGCCCGAGTATGTTTCTTGAACAGCATCCCACACATCCTTCGCCATCAGCTGGAACAAGTATGTCTTCCCGATGGTAGGCTTCATAGAGTTTACCAGCCATGCTGTCACCAACGAGTTCTATGACTGCCATTTTTGCAGAGAAGAGTCGGTCGAGGGTGGCTTCTTTGTTTCTCCGGTAAGGTATCCTAACTTTCCCTTTCCGTCAATTACGAGTTTGACCAATTGAGCCCATTCTAGATAATTCTTTCCATTCAACTTTTCTACCGTGAGTTGAAATGATGAATTGTCGGCTCCATTCGAACTAAAGATGCCTTCGATCGGTTGTCGGTGGTTTCAAAAGAGGGCGAACCACTCGACATTACCGTTTAGGTTGTCGGCTCTGATACTATGTAGACAGAATCTGTTTTAACCTTTTATTACTTCTCAATACTGATTTACAGAGATTACACCCTATTATATAATACAAAGGGAAAAAAACTAAAAAAGGAAAAACTATTCTTATGGAGAGAAATTCTCCCCATCTATTCTTACAGAGAGAAACTCTCCTAATCACACAATCAAATCCCTAACTAATTGGAACACTAATTACACAGAATAACTGGGATTTCTACAAATTCTACTGTGTGGAGACAAATAAGAAGTCAGGTATAGCTATGATGTGGTTCCGGGACAATGGAACCCATCAGATGGTCATTAGAAAGTGGAGCTATAGGATGAACACAGCTATTTGCATGGGTACAATATTGTACTAGAAATGCTCCGACATGTTCCAATTTGTTATCTATTTTGGGCAGTGTAACTGTCCAATTTGTTATCTTGACTAAAACAAGCCTTGTTGATGGAGAAAAAAATACTTTAGTTCCTATCTAAAAGAGCAAAAGTGGTATCTAAAGTTGTAGAAAGTGTTGATGCAGTAAAATTATGAGACAAGATTATCTGAGAAATCAATTTACTTCTATTCCTTTTCTTAATAAGAAATTTTGTGTTACACTTGGCTTTGATTATAGGCAAACTCAAGAGACATATCTTGAATGATATCTCCTACCTGCTACCCAAACTTGATAATCTTGTGTTTTTGTCTAGAGTGCAGAGAGATGGAGAATTCTAGAAAGAGATGCTGGAGTTCATAATTTTGAGTTGCATGCTTTCCGTGCCGCTTTTCAAATGGTAAATCATATTTACAACCTTGTTTTATTGTTAGCTCGGTTATTTTAATTTTTATTTGTTGAATTTATCATAGTTCCATGTTCCCTCGCATTTTGATACCTCTGCGTGTGTACATTGTGTTGTTTCCTGAATGGTGTAAAAAATTCGAATCTGTTGACATATGGTCACTGTAATGTATTGCATCTTTTTAGTGTGCAGTCAAAAAGTATCTGTCCTTGATGCTCCTTATGTTTCGGTAGCAATAGTTTGTTGTGATATTCGCTTGAAGCTAATTGAATTGATATTTATTCTTTTTCCCTAGTATCAGAAGTAATCTTCTATCAAGCTATATGGAGGCGTAAAAATTTTAAATATGAGAAAGGTTTCATCACAGCAAATGAACCATATGTATGTTAAGATTATTACATGCCTTAGCAGCATATGGAAATATGTCAGATGTGTAGTCAGAATGTAGTAGAATCTGAAACTGTTTTCCTGTCCTTTACCGGTTAGCATCATTTAAAAAATTTTTTTTTTTTATAGGAAACAGATAAAATGAAGAAAGTACCTAAGTGAACCATATTATGTATTGCAACATTTCAGTTCAACCTGTTACTGATGTCATTACCTGATTATAGTTTGTGGCCTTTGGTTGGCAGCTCTGTGTGTGCGCGCACGTGCGTTCTTCCATGTCTGTGCGCATCATTTTGGAGATTTTCTTCAGAAATTTTATTCGTTGTATGGTTGTCCCATTATAGGATTTGAATTATAATGAATTATTGTTATGGTAGTTGACATGTTTTGACAGTATGACTGCTATGTCATGGCGCTACATGTGTTCCTTAATAACACATTCAAAGATACCTTTTGTGTTCTTATTTACGTGCCTCCCTTATATGAATTCCAACTTTTTGTGGACAATATAATACTCATTCTCTTCAAAGGTTCCTAAAAGATTCCAAACAATTTTTTTTTCAGATGTTTCATATTTTAAATCACTTTTCTTTTGAAGGTTCTTTGTGAATATTATCCAGAAGCAATTGTAACAAGTCCTTCGGTTGGACGTCAAGGGAAGGCTTTGCGCCGTCAACAGCAAAGGAGGATCTTGGGGTCGCGTTTGCATTGTGAAGAAAGCACGCGGGTATGTTTTGTTCAGAAGGACCCTGACATTGCTTGCTCTTCTTCGGAGCCTGCAGAATCAAAATTAGGTAAATAGTGAACTTGTTTAATTTAAAAGCTTGCTTGCTAAGTTGATAACCTTCCTTTGTTTTTCCCAAGAGCGGGAAAATCCTAAAAATGGTAGACAACATAGAGGAGAAAAGTTCCTATTTAATGTTTTAATAAAAATAAAGCCGTGAAGTTATATGTACACTTATTACACGTTCAAGGGGCGTCGGCTGATGTGCTTCTTCTTAAAGTATTCTAAGTAGATGAGCTTATTGGAATGTTTACATATAAAATATTTGCTGTAGATGACAGGTCAGTTGCAGTTTTGGACGTTACTGCTGTATCTCACAGAAATTCTTTCAATAACAGTACAAGATCTGAAAGCTCTGATGCTGTTGACAAATATTTACTCTTTGGGAAATTTTGCCATTCTGGATTAGGCCGCCTTGGTCTCAAAGCTTTGGACAACCTAAATTTTTATGGAATATGGGATGAAGTGGAGCCGTTTGTTGTATGTTATTCTTATACCTCTTAGTACCATTGCATTTAGCATATTTTACTAGATTGATCTATATTTCTCTTTTCTGGACCATTTCCTTATTTTCCATTTTTCTTTAATATGGTTTTTGGTTTTTGATAAGTAAGATAATTTATATCGCTCTCTAATGGCAGAGCCCACTGCATCCTTTTAAAATTAGTTTTAACATTTTACATCTTAAATTAATTGATATTATATCTATTTAATGAATTTTGACAAATTTAAAATAGTAGTTAATTTTTAAAATTTAAAATAGTAGTTAATTTTTAATTTATTATAACTCTAAAATATATAATAAAAATGCCATTATACTTATGTTTTTGCTGTTTATTTAAGGGTGCAATTGTCAGTATAACAACTATAATTTAGGGCATGAGAGTCATTTGACCTGCCTTTCTGTCACGTCATCGCTTTTAGATGGTAAGCTAACAATACAAAAGGTTGTTTTTTTTTTTTTTTTTTAACCAATTTCTGAAACTGTGGATATCAATTTTGAATTTACCCAAATCTGTTGCCATTACGCTTGCCTTTAAAACTAAGAAGATTTCTCAACTCTTAATGGGAAATAAATTTTTGGATCTTCATTATATTCATTCTATTTGTTTCATTCCTAAACCTATAAGACCTGACCTGGAAAAAGATAGAGATAAAGAGAGAGTTCTTTTCAATTCACAGTTTGTTGAATTTATATTTATGAATTGTTTTATAGGAATTTTAGATCCATGTATTTTACATTTAAATTACTAGCTGCTTCCTAAAGCAACTCCTTTATTCTTATCTTCTTAAAATGTAAAAGCATGTTTGCTTGAAAGTAATGTTACCAGTTCACTACGAGATATCAAATTTCATTGGATCTTTGACTTGAATTGTGGTATTTATAGAGGATTTTACCCAGATATACCTGCATTCGTTAGGATTTCTTACTGAAGAAGCAAAATGGGCATCTTGTCAATTTTTCCATTCTATGAATGTTGTTTCTGTGCTTTCAAATGGAAGCTTGAGCACAAGTATTGATTGGAAGTATATATATGCTACCAAGATGCCTATTGATAAATTTATTATATACAGGACATTATAGGACCGTATTGGTCTCTTCGTGCTGCTTTGGGACCGCTTTTGGAAACTTTAATTCTGCTGGATAGATTATTGTTCCTCCAGGAGCAAGGCAGTTCTATGGAAGCAGTGGTGTTGCCGTTATTTGATCCTGTACTATCCCCAAGGAATGTAGCCATAATTGCTAAAAGAAAGTAAAATGTTGAATACCACAACTTGGCCTAATAAATGGTAATTGTCACTCCGTGTGTGTGTGTGTGTGTGTGTGTGTCTGCACAAATGCATGTATGGACATACTTTCGGATTAATGCTGCACTACTTCTGTTCATGTCCGTGTCTGTGCAAGCACTTGTGTGGACATACTTTTGAATCAATGCTGCACTACATCATTCTCTCTATGATTATAATATAATTAAGAGTGGTTTTCAGGTGCAGCATCTCTAATATAAGTTATATGTTGGTAGTCTTGATCGTGTAAAGTGCACCTATCAAGACTTTTACATGGAAAATTGAAACTTTTATCATATAAACTTATATCAGATATCCTGCACTTAAGAATTTCTGTAGAATTAATGCTTTTTTGTCTACTTGATTGTTCAACTAAGTTTGTTCCTACTTGTTTTGAATCTATGAAAGGTAATTTAGTTTGAAATTTTCTACAAGTAATTGGCCAAAAGTTAAATATCATTAATCTAAAACAAAGTAATAATCTCAAATAATGTAAATAATAATGATGTCCGTTGTTTAACACGTTAACTTATTAGTTCATTCCCTTATATTGTTCTATATTACTGATTTATCCGAAATTACAAGAGTGTATGTCAATATACTCATGGATGTTATCCGGATTTCTTATTGTAACTGTAATTGATAGAAACGATAAGAAGCCACTACATTGTGGTATACTTTGAAAATTCCTTTATTCACGAAGCATATAGATAGAAATACAAGATATGGTGTAGTTTCGCATGATTCGCATGATTAGTTTTAGTTATTAGGGTTAGGCAAAACCTAAAAAATTGTAAATTGGGAATATTTGGATATTGCTAACATACCCACTCTGTCTGCACAAATATATCTTAACTGAAAATAATAATAATAATAATAATGTACATCTGTTCCTTTTATGTCTTATAGTGATGGTTGTCAAAACATTACTATTTTCCTATCCCACCTCATCATACCCACTCTCTATTGCTCTTCTATTTCATAGTCTCCACAAGGTCGTCAATGGTTTTGGTTATCATGACAACAAATGTGCATTTAGGCATTTGATGCCATAAAGTTTATCTTCCGTGTAATCTATGACAAGTACTACTTCAGTCTTGAATGACTTAGAGGAAGCAATGTGTCACCATTGGAACCTAACATTTCTGGATGCATTGTTATCGAGTAGATTTCATTTTAATAGTAATATATTGCCAATTCACCCATGTGCACATTAACGGGGAACCAATACCATTTTATATTTTTATATGGTTTGCATTTATATCATTCGAATTGTTAAATTCAATTTAGTTTTAGTATTGACACCCCCAAAAGTTAGGCTTGAAATACACTCTTACCTCAATTTTTGAATTTGGTCAATAACCTTCCTTACCATTGTTTCCTATTACATATATCAGTACAAGGTTATATTAAATAATTTTAAAAGAATTAATGAATTAAAGAAAATATTATTCTCCAATAAAACAGTGTCTCTTTAAAAGTTCCTTTGCAGATCAATCCTTTCCTATAAGAACCCATCCTCTTTCCAATGAAATTCTCTAAAAAAAAAAAAAAAAAAGACTTAATTCTCTCTTTCAGAACCCATCCATTCTAACCAATTACCAGTGCTTATCATACTTTAACAAGACTATTATTTCTAAACATACTCATTTAAGTGCTTTTGCAAACCAATATAATGCATGTTGATCTGAAAATGTTGATATGCTAAATTCTAATGAGCATGAGTGCTTGCTTTGTGTTCCCTTTTGTTTTGTAGGCCTTGTTTTTGTCTTGAAGGTTCTCCTAGTTACCCTAGCTGGTATTTTGTCAGCCTAGGTGAACTGCTTGTTCACAATTGTATAGCGCTGTGTTGCTACAATCTATGATTTTTGTTACTTGTATGGCGCACTTTTGTGTCATTCCATCTTTTGCAATAAAATTTTGCCTATCAAAAAACAAATGAACATGAGTGCTCACACTATTATCTTTTTACAGGGTTTGACAGATTCATTGTTATTGTCCACTGAATGCAAATGCCAGGGGTTATATTTCTGTAAATGGTGATTTCTAATGGATCAATTTCAGATTTAACACTGGTGGATGATGGTGAGTCTTCATCTAATCACTTTGTACAACTCTCTTAACCATACCAACAACATATGTGAAACATGATTTGTTCTTACCTAGTATATTAATGTAGTAAATAGAAAATCAGAAATTTGAAATTAATTTTGGAAACTAGTTTTATGGTGAATTTCTTTTTTTTTTTTTTTCTTTTTTTTGAAGAAAGTTTTATGGTGAATTTCATTATTATTATTATCGGTGCTTTTCTGCAGATGAAGAACTAATGATTCTTATGGCATTGAAAGATTGAGTAACTTAATAATGTCAAAAGAAAAAAGAAGAGAGATTGAGCAACTTGCATGCTGGTATCACCTTGTGTACCTTGACTTATTCAATTTGTAGTAAATACCAACATATTTCTTGGTTTCCCTGTGGCATGTGTGCCTGGACTGAATTTTTCATATCCTTTTGTCATATTGTTAACAAAATAGTAACGGAATTGCTCTGAAGACTATTATATTGTGAACATTTGTTAGGCTTAGGCATGATAATTTGACTAAAACAGCTGTATTCCTGTGTCAGACCATCTCTGTAACTGTTTGATGTTTGACCTTAAAGTAGTTAAATCTTCAGCACCAATTTAATATTTTTTATGCACAATTTGCTGATGATCTAATATATCTAAAATGGATAGCTTCTTGACCAATCTGCCTTCCACATCAAGTTATTAGTTGGGGACTTTAGGTCAATATTTTGATAAAGTTCTCTGAGCAAGAGCTGGATAGAAATGGTTTCAGAATTATACATCCATTTCATAGC
This sequence comes from Acer campestre, assembly GCA_954870605.1. Taxonomy (NCBI): domain Eukaryota; kingdom Viridiplantae; phylum Streptophyta; class Magnoliopsida; order Sapindales; family Sapindaceae; genus Acer; species Acer campestre. The sequence continues at coordinate 16,422 of CATOZR010000001.1, read as the reverse complement.
AAACCCCCTCATGTAGATGAATTATAAAAGCTTGTATTATTATTATAGTAAAAGCTAGTGGACCAAACTATTTATCAATAAGATAAGTTATTCAAGACTCTCACTTTTATTGTACATAGGGCTACTGTGAGTTGTATGGTTTGAGATGACTCTTTCACAATCAACAGTGGAGATGATAGATGTATAATGGTGTGGTTGAATTTCATTATCCTAGCCTCTCTGTATATATATATATATATTTTTTATTTAATTATTTATTTTCATGCTTTTGTTCCTTTTAGGGCCTTGACTTGACAACTTAATAATGCTATATTGAGTAAGATATCCTCTATTAGGCTGCCCATTGATCAAAGAATATTCCCTTTTGTTTTGATTTCACATGTTGACTTTAGACTAGATACTCAAAACATTTGCAGTTGTATTGGTTCTGTATTTGTTAAAATCAATGGGGGTGATGGAAGGAAGGAAGCTCTAAAAGTTTCTGCAATCACTTTGTTAACTGTTTGTCCTTAGTGTCATGAAGAAGTCTGAGTTTGCACGCCGGATTGATAAAGACAGGTTTGTTTGCATCCACCTATTTTTGATCCACTCTCAGAATTCTTCTCTCTCCTTGAAAAAGAAAAAGAAAATCGCAGTCACTAAAAAATGAAATGGGTATTGATTTATCAGCTTGAGATACTATTTTAAGTATCTAGAATCATTAAAGATTTCTTTAATGTTGTATCACAGAAATCTTTGGTAGGAGAATATTTGTGGTTAGTGTTTTCTTAGGATAGTCAGTCACAGATTAGGAGTAGTGTGGAAACCATGTTCCTCTCCACCAGTTGCCTTCACAAGTAAACAAACCATTACGGTTCCTTGAATAGCTAGTGATAACCCCAAATCTTGTGACGCGTGTCCCTGCTCGAATATTCCTTGTCGTTTTCAACAGTTTGATTTTTGTTTCTTTTACTGGGTGTAGACACTTGTGGAATGATCACATGAAATATTGCTTTAAGTGAAAAAGAGGAATTCATTCAAATTTGTCCAAGTACAGATTGCAATATAACAGAAACATCTACGTCTGATGATCAGATATGTACACTTTCCTTTTCATTACATGTCTCTGTTTATGTTAAAGTTGATGTGTTGGAAGCATAACCTTGTTTAGCAAGTGAAATATGATATTTTTATCAACACATACATGTATGTGTATATCCAAAAATGGGCTACCATTTAAATTTACAAATGAAATATAGTCAAACCAAAGAGTTTTTTCTAATTGTCCATTCAAAATAATTTTTGACCAATCCTAGTTTAGAGAGCTTTCACTTTCATTAAATTCATAATGATGTTCTTATCAATTATCAGAATTATTGTGGGCATAGTTACTTAAATGGGACTTGAATTTTGACCAGATTGCCGATAAGGGTTGTTTCAATCTATCATTCTATCATTTTATTACATGGATGCCCTGTAGTTTTCATACAATTGTTACTCAATTGGAGGTTCTCGTTTGCCCCCAGTGGCATAATTCAGTTTATAGATGAATGAATTTAGGGTTTAGGCAAATGAATCTTAAGTCAACGATTCAAATTCTACTCATGACAAAAGCTTAAAAAGATAAATACCTAGTCTAGATAGGTAGATAGGAGATCCGGTCAAAAAAAAGATTAGAGATTCTCGTTTTAAATTTAGGGGTAAATATAATTATACCTTTTTAATTTGACATAAGTGCAATTAATGGAATTTTTTTATTTTTTTAAAGATAGTTTTTGCTCTTAATATGGATAAGTAAAGATAGTTTTTGCTCTTAATATGGATAAGTCGATCCCCTCCTCGTAATATTGATAAATTGATGGTGATTTTTGGCATCTTCATCGGATTTTACCTTTTTTTTTTTATAATTTTTTTTTATAAAAAATTAAAAATATAATTAACTAAATACTAGATTTGAATATTTGATAGCTCATTCTCACATATAGTGGTGAGGGAGGATATTCCTGGCTTTTTAATAATAGAAATAAGTAATACTTAAAATAATAATAATAATAGAAATAAGTTTGCGTTATCTTTTTTTCTACTATCTCCATTATTAGAAAGATTTTTCTAAAGAGGATTTTTTTGACTAGTTGCAAGGTCTTAAACAAATCAAAAGTTTTTGAAAGATTGTGAATTAAAAAAATTCTTAAAAACTTTCAAATAAATATGTCGTCTAGGTCAAACCCCTGAGAAGTTTATAAAATTATATCTTAAACATAAATATGTTATTACCATATTAAACACTCCCTCCTAATTTCTCTCTCTCTCTCTCTCTCTCTCTCTCTCTCCATTTTATACCTACAAAATAACAAAAGTAACAAAAAGCATTTTCATATTTCGATTAAAAAAAAAAAAGTATTTGTTCCTAAAAATCAAGCTTATTCGTAAGGATTTTTTTTTTTTTTTTTTTCTTTCTTTCTTTCTTTCTTTCTTTCTTTCTTAACTGTTAGTCTTGCTTGAGAAAGAATAGAAATAGAAAATTTGAGATATGTACTAGAGGACAAAGAGTTTAATATGGTAAATAAAAATAAAATTTAGGAGATATTGTTTAATATGTAATATTTAATCTAATAATTTAGGAGAAATAATTTTTTATTTTTTTTAGAATAGGAGTGTCAAAAAATAAAAATGATAATCTTGGAACAAAGAGAACTAGATAAGTGTGTTTAGAATTATTTTTTTTTTAAATTTAAATTTTGAGAATGAAGTGTCTTTAGAAAAAGAAGTGTAAAAAAAAAAAAAAGAATTGAATTGTTAAAAGAAGCTCTCATAAGTTTTATTGGTGTCAATATCGGCACCTTAACAAAAATTATAAATAAAAAAAATGAAAAATCGATTTTTTTATTTTTTATATATATATATATAAAAATTGGAACAATTAGAATAGAAATTAGATAAGTCGAAAAAACGATATTATTTAATGTTATCCACTTATTTACCAAAATATCACTCATTGAAAAAATTGATTTCTAAAAAACATCAAAAATAAATTAATGACATCCCCTTATTTACCAAAATGTAACTCAATAGATGGAATTAAATGGAATGACTATTAGTGTCACAAAGTTAGCCAAAAATGACCATTTTGGAACAATTTTTCAATCTAGTGGTCATTTTGATAATGTGTCATCAATTCGATAGCCAACAGAGTAATTATCCCAAAATTGTATCTAAAATGTTGTTTCCACGAAATCTTCAATATCTATAGTTTGTGTATTCGACAGGAGAAAATTACAAAGATTGTGCCATCCTTTGTATTTTTCTGCATGGTTTTACCATAGAAATGTCGGCACTCGGCACTCGGCTCTCGGCTCTCATCAATTATATAATTAATTTGATATGATGAAATTATTTCATTTTATTACTAATAAATAAATGGAATGATCCCATCTACGTAGTGACAAATGGTATATATTACAATTATTTATATTTTAAAGAGTAAATTGTGATTTTATTTTATTTTTTGAAAAAAAATCAAAAAAGCCTTTGAAGATATCTATATAAAAATATATTTGTTAAAAATACTTATAATCCACCAAGTAATTTAATGAGGAATGTTATTTTATAGATTTTTATGATTATTCATTTATATGAAAAACACATCTTCAAACACTTAATACTTTTGATCTAAGTTTTCACGTTATTTTTATCGAGAATAATATTAGGCTTCTAAGATTTTTTTCCTAAAAACTTTCTAAATGATGTGGCACATGAGTTGTTAACGTCACATCCCGCACCATATTTACAAGACATAGACAACTCATATGCTACATAATTTGGAAAGTTTTTTGGAAAAAAAAAATTGGGAAGCATAACAAATATTACTTATGATAAGGAATTACATTCCATAAATTTTGATAGTAACCAAACGATAGAACAAGGATTTCTCATTTCATCCAAAGAAACTGTCAAGCAAAATAGAGGTGACCACATAAATCCGGGAACTTATTGTTTCTTTTTCTCTGTAAACTCTATAATCCATGAATATTCTATAAGCATAACAAATATTACTTATGACAAAAGCTTAAAAGGATAAATACCTAGTCTAGATAGGTGGAAAGGAGATCCGGTCGAAAAAAAGATTAGAGATTCTTGTTTTAAATTTAGGGGTAAATATAATAATACCTTTTAAATTTGACATAAGTGCAGTTAACGGAGAATGTATTTTTTATTTTTTTTTATTTAGACAGCTTTTGCTCTTAATATGGATAAGTCGACCCCCTCCTCGTAATATTGATAAATTGATGGTGATTTTCGGCATCTTCATCGGGTTTTACTTTTTTTTTTTATAATTTTTTTTTATAAACAATTATATAAGAAATTAAAAATATAATTAACTAAATATTAGATTTGAATATTTGATAGCTCATTCTCACATATAGAATATAGTGGTGAGGGAGGATATTCGTGGCCTTTTAATAATAGAAATAAGTAATACTTAAATAATAATAATAATAATAATAATAATAATAATAATAGAAATAAGTTTGCGTTATCTTTTTTTCTACTATCTCCATTATTAGAAAGATTTTTCTAAAGAGGGTGTTTTTGACTAGTTGCAAGGTCTTAAACAAATCAAAAGTTTTTGAAAGATTGTGAATTAAAAAAATTCTTAAAAACTTTCAAATAAATATGTCGTCTAGGTCAAACCTCTGAGAAGTTTATAAAATTATATCTTAATAATCTAAAAGGATGGTTTTATTCGTGATTCAAATATAACTATAGGGACAATAGCACTGAAAAGCTCACAAGCCTAATAAATGGTCTAATTAAACTTATGAAAATGTTCTAATTACATTAAGGTCCAGTTTGATATTGCTTTTGAAAAGCTAAAATCTGATTATTTAACAATTTCTACATTAAAAAAAAAAAAAAAATTGGTAAAATTTTCAAAAATGATTGTTTGAGAATTTTAAGAAGCAGGTGGGGTTATTTTTGCAAAGTGATTATGATAGAATTTGATGTCAGATTTCATGAATCTTTTTAAAGACTAAATTATCCATATTGATTTAACATAAAAATAAATATATCTCAGGTTTAATTTCATATAAATCAATTTTATTAGTTCATCATTGATTAAATATAAGATTAATTAAAATATTTTTAAAAACAATTTGTTCATCTTCTCAACCCAATTCCAAAACAAACACCCAAACTCTGAACTTAAAACAAATCCCTAAAACTCATATTTTTTATAGACTTAGAGTCAGTTTGTTATTGCTGTAACTTTTATAATAATCACTGTTAGTTGTGTTGAAAGAATAATCAGCTGTGAAGTTAATCAGCAGATGTTTGGATAATTAAACTTTTAAAACTACTGTATAAGTATATATATGTTTGGTAATTTTATTTTAAAAGTGCTAAAATTAGTTACGATGACTAAAATAGACATGATTTTAAAACTTTATTTCATTTTTTTTTTCATTAATTATATTATATTAAATCAATATTTAAGTAGAATATTTAAATTGGAATTTTTTTTTTCATAAGAACAATAAAAAAAAATTAAAAAGATTTTATAAATCAAATCAATATTTAATTAGAATCTTTAATTCTTAGATGAAATAAGGTATGTAAATTATTTTAATTTGATTTCATAAGGATATTAATGATATTTTAAAAGATTCATTAAATGCTGAAATATATTATTTCATAATCACTTTCAAAAAGTAAATCCCCAATTGCTTCTCAAATCACTGTCAAAACTTGCCAGATTATCAATTAATCATTTTTGAAAGTTTTACCAAATATCATTTTATGTCAAAATTATAAAATAAGTTGATTTTAACTTCTCAAAAACAATAACAAACTGGCCCTTAGTGCTGTCAAACCCTAGATTTTTCAGCTGCCATAGGAGTTTGAGATTGAGAGGTGTGAAAAGAAGAATTTTGCTTCGCTTGAGAATTCAATTTCATCTGTTTTGGTCATTATGTAAAATCACAGTAATTAATGGTAAATTTACTAAATGCATGAATATTGCTTTTCAATCCACAACAATTTCACCAGTAGCATCAACCAAATAGTTATCTGATTAACTTCACAGCAGATTATTTTTTCAACACAGCTAACAGTGATTATTTTAAAGGCTACAGCAATACCAAACTGACCATAACTATTCTTTTGAACCATTGGTTAATGATTGACCACGATAAGCTAATGTTGGTTGAGGGGAAAAGACATTTTTGCCAATGAAATAATTATATAAAATATTTTAATTATGGGGAAATTGTACAAACACCCCTAACATTAGGCTTAATTGCACACACAAATTTTGCTTAAAATTATACATATATTCCCTGTCGTCAGTTGACTTTCTTCAAATGTGGATCTTGTGTAATAGAGCATTGTGAACCCTGTGCTCAACATTGTGAATCAGTCAATCTTTCGCAAATCAAATCATCTCCACATGTTGGAAATCATCTTTTGTATATGATTGGGAGCTTCAAATCTTTGAGTTTTAGTTTTGTCTTCACATATTGACTTAAATGCTCACAATTGTCTCTATATCAAAACTAGTCTTTGTTGAACGGGAAGCAATCTTGTTTAGGGATGACATTTTCCCCCCAAAATTCCAAAATCTTTGTCTCCACTTGAGTAAAAAAAAAAAAAAAAAAAACCCCAAATGAGGATGGGATAGGTCCCTATTTACCCCAATTTTTTTTTTTTTTTTAATAATTATTCATTTTCCCCATTTTCCTAATTTTACCTTGGTATAGATACTTATTTGTACTTTTATTGGAATTATTTTTTCAGGTTATAAACATTAGATTTTTATATTGTTTTTTTAGTTGAATTTTTTAATATGTAATTTTTATTTTAATGAATGAATTTTGGTAATTATTTTTAATCAAATAGGGTTAAACTGAAGAAAATGGGAGAAAATGGGAACAATTTGAGAATCAATGGAAATAGGAAAAATGGGGGAAAGGGGGGAGGATGGTGATGCCTCCCTCCTAGACTTGGCGTCGGTTCGGTTCAAACAGGCGAACTGAATAAAAAAAACGGAACCGAAACTGGGACCGGGGCAGTTTCGATTCCAGTTCCATTTTTCTAAGAACCACCCGGTTCAAACCGGACTAGACGGTTCCTTCCTTATTTTTATTTTTTTAAAATTTTAAATTTTTTTTATTTTAAAGTTTGGTTGAACGTTAGAGGCCCAATGGTCGGCTAATTGTTGGGCCTTCCCCCCCCCCCCCCCCCCCACACACACACACACACACACACACACACACACACACACACACACACTCCAATTTCCTCCCATTTTTCTGTAATTTTAATTTCTCTATCAATTTTCCAACTCTCCAAGTTTCCAATTCCTTCTCAATTACTAAATTATTAATATTTATTTTATGGGATACTATCAAAAACCCCCCCTCTAGTTTAGGTTTTAGGTCAAAAACCACCATCTAGTTTCGTTTTTGGCCAAAAACCACTCCATTTTTTTTTATTAGTCAAAAACCACCCCACCATTAACATTTCTAACCAAAAATACCATTTTACCCCTATATTCAAACAATACTAAATAATATTAATTTAAATAAAACAATTATTTGATAAGAAACTAATATTAAATAAAAAAATTTTGATCCACAACATATTAATTAAAAAATAAAAAATAATTTCCTCTCTTTCTCCATCCTATCTCAATCCCCAATCTCCCTCTCTCAATCTATGGTTCTCTCGCTCTCTATCTGCCTCAACACTGTTTCTACCAAAACAAAGATTGATGGTGGTTGGTTTTTATGGTGTTTTACCAGATTTGTTACTATCCAAATATACCATTTTACCTCTATATTCAAATTTAAACAAAATAATAATAATAATAATAATAATATTCAATTAAAAAAATTAATTAACAAAAATATATAAAAATATTTTTTTTCTCTCTCCTTCCATCTCTCTCTCTCTCTCTCTCTCTCTCTCTCTCTCTCTCTCTCTCTCTCTCTCTCTCTCTCTCTCTCTCTCTCTCTCTCTCTCTCTCTCGCATTTCTTGCATGTGGGATGGTGGTTGGGTGTTTTGTTGTGGTACGGGGTGGTTGTTGGGGAGGCATGGCTGTTGATTGGAATTTCGGAGGAGAGAGAGAGAGAGACATAAGGATTTGGTGGTGTGGTTGTTCATGGTGTTGGATTGGGTAGTGACAAGTTTGGCAAAGCACCACAAAAACCCAATCACCATTAATCTTTTTTTGGAGAGAAACAATGTTAAGAGAGACAGAGAGCGAGGGATCCATGGATTGAGAGAGAGAGAGAATGGATAGAGGAAATTATATTTTAGTTTTTAATTAATATATTGTGGACAAAATAATGTATTTTTTTTATTTAATATTAGTTTCTTATCAAATAATTATTTTATTTAAATTAATATTATTTAATATTGTTTGAATATAGGGGTAAAATGATATTTTTGGTTAGAAATGTTAATGGTAGGATGGTTTTTGATTAATAAATTAAAAAAAAAAAAAAAAACAGGGTGGTTTTTGGACATTAAAAACGACGGTGGTTTTTGACCAAAAACCTACACTAGAGGGGTGGAAGGGGTGACGACCGTGACGGTCCTAGGCGTTCCATTTCGATGAAAGGTAAGAGTCGTATGGCTGATAATCTCTGTTATAACAACACCGCCTATCACGAGTATCTGTAACACCATGTATATGCTGAAGACCTAGGCCTAAACTCTCATACTCACCCTCTAATAATTTATGAACCCGATCTCAATGCCACCCCATTTTGACAAGCCAATCAGAAAATATGCCTGATTTGGCTGATCCCCCTCCAGATTTTGAATTTGATCCACCGAAAGAGCTGTAAGATGTGTTACATAAGCAGAGCAAATCTGATCTCTTCAGACTCCATATGAAGAGAGTTACACAAACAGATGGAAACATTGTAGTGGTTTGCAATTACTGTAAAAAAATATATAAGTGACACAAATCTGGAGGATAAGACACTTATCGGAAGCATATAACGAGCAAACATCCAAAGTAGAGGCCAGATCGAGTTCACAAACCCAAATTCTCAGGCATGCTACCCCTAATAAATAATTATTTCATTATAGTGATGAATAAAATAGAGAAGAATTAGCTAGAATGGTAGTAGTATAACACTTACCATTTAGTTTTGGTGAAAAGGTTGGTTTTATTAATTATTGTCGATGAGCATTAAATCCTACTACATGTCGTTTTCATAGAGCCACGCTTATTCGGAACCGAAACTGGCGTCGGGTCTACTCCCCCCAAACACCCTTATCCCCATTTTCCCAGATTTTCATCCCCTCAATGGTCTTGTGATCTTGTCAATGATGATGGTTGAACACATTTTTGGCTTGAAATAATTGAAATACCTTGGGTTTATTATTTTATATTTTATTTTATAATTTGGAAATTAATATTAAAAAAAAAATTGTATCGTGTTAAAATTTATCCCACTCAAACACAACCCTTTAATTTAATTGGTTCAAATTTTAAAACCCAAAACCATTTGTCAATTTAATGGGTAACCCAACCCATACAGATTATTGACAAATAAATAATCACTAAATTATTAAAATGATATAAAATTAATATTTAGACTTAATGCATATAATATATTATATTGACTGTGTGCCACATTTTGTTTGGGGCTGTTTTTCCCCGGTTTTTGTGCTTATTTGGTTGTTGTTACTCTTTATTTTTATTTTTTTTATCATTTTTATATATAGATATTGTCTACGGGTTTTTCTAGCATATGATCGTTCGTGATACTTTTTCCCCTTAGGTCAGTCTAATTTTATCAAAAAAATTATATTGCATATATGAAATTTTGGCAAGTGAAAGGAAAAATTCTCATCTTACAAATATCGTTATTTCGTAAAGAGTAATGCAATTTTTTCCAAATTTAGTGCCCAAATAATATTGTATCACTATAACACATTCATTTAAATCATGTTGATCTAATATAATTTAAATGAAATTAGAACACAATTTTCTTATAAAACTAACAATAATTTTTTATAAAAAAAATGTTATATCCAATATTAATTAAAAGTTGGAAATAAATCATTTTATAACGTGTTATAACAAATTAATTGTTTTTCAAAAGCGAACTCAAAATTGACCCATTATATAATGGGTTTTAATGGGTTGACATATTAACAACACCATACGATAAAGTTAGACATATCAACAGTTTTTTTTTTTTTTCGAAAGGGTTTGAATCGTGTTAATGCGCGGTGTGAAGTTTTGTCTGTTGGGGTTTTTGCTCTAAAGCTTGTAATTTGTAAATGTGAATTGAATAAGAAATAAAAGAAGTAGTTTATTCATTCAAATTGTCTCATACATTTATATATAACATGTGTACTTAACATCCAAGATTGCCAGATGTATTTTCAAACTGAGTATATGAATGTCATATATAGATGGATTCAATTTGAAACGAGCAATTTAAAGAGTTCGTAGATAGCAAATAAAGCTAGGTACTTTATTTGTGGTTAATCTATAGCTGCGGTCTATTCCGTAATGTACGGTGATCTTATCCTAGATCATTCATATGGAGATATGAGAATGGTGGCACCTTGTATGATGTGATCATATAGGACTAGGCCATGATCTATATGAATCTCTCACCAAGATCCGTTACATGATGAGATTCATATATATCAACAAATGATGGCTATATGTGGGTGATCTCAATCCTGAGTGTCTTATCGATTCCTTCAGGTTAGATCGTGGTTTTTGGTATACCATGGGTGAGGTCGGAGTTGCATTCCTGATCAATATGCTTCGTATGTTAGGATCGCGGTTTGGCTTGTGGCTGGGAAGATCTGCACACAATAGTGGAATCCACTCATTCTTGTGAGAAGTAGATAGTAGTTCCTTTAAGGGTTGATTCGGGGCTTGAACAATATGAGCGCTCTCCTAATTCCGTAAGGAATGTAGGATTTATTGTTCATTAGAGAATCAATGGTACTTAATGGAAAGATATAATTAGAGGGGTATAACGGACATTATGACCCAGCTCTAATTATGAACTACCTGTGGAGGATCATACCATATGTAATAGCTATATCAATGGACACCAAGAGTTATTGGTTTGTGTAAAAACGTCTATGGTTTAGAGAATGCAACTTCGGGTTTTTAGTGGAATAACACCGAAGTTAATAATCATAAAATATTAATTAAAGAGTTTAATTAATTATTTCTAAGGATTATTGGAGCTCAAAATACTGTGGGTCCTTTAGGTCCCCTTGCTAGCCCGATCGATTTAGGTAACAAGGGTCACGGTTAATTAATTGGATTGTCCAATTAATTGTCCAATTAATGGACACCAGGAGTTATTGGTTTGTGTAAAAACGTCTACGGTTGAGAGAATGCAACTTCGGGTTTTAGTGGAATAACACCGAAGTTAATAATCATGAAATATTAATTAAAGAGTTTAATTAATTATTTCTAAGGATTATTGGAGCTCAAAATACTGTGGGTCCATTAGGTCCCCTTGCTAGCCCGATCGATTTAGGTAACAAGGGTCACGGTTAATTAATTGGATTGTCCAATTAATTGTGTTACAAAAGTGACACGTGTCTATTCGGGAATTAATTGAATAATGTGATTATTCAATTAATGAATATTAATGATTATGTTATTAGATTATTTAATTGTGTAATTAATCATTAGATGGAGGGTGTTGATTGATATTTAATTTTGAATGAAGAAAAGATAATTTGATTATTTTATTTTCATTTAATTAAATATTTAAATTTGAATTTAAAAGAGTTTTGAATTCAAATTAAAACAAATAAATTAATTAATATCTTTAAAAGATATTCGATATCTAAAATGATTTTATTAATTAGTATAAGATTAATATATATATATATATATATATGATATATGTTATTTTAAATTGGATTTTGAAGTTAGTTGTATCTGATACAAACAAAACGAATCAACATAAGAGAGATCATCGGTTAGTTTTATAACATATATATTTGATATATATGGTATAACAAAACTGATGCATTGATTGACAAAAAACACAACAATAAGGTGAAGAGAGAAATAGGTGCGGCAAGAGAAAAAAATAAAGATTAAAACTTTCTTATTTTTTTTTAGACTTATTTGGTTGCCGCACTTCACCAACAAAAGAACAAGAGTTGTCTGTTGTTTGCTCTTCTCATCTACCTCCATTTTTGTTCCTGAGTACCGTGATGCGCCCACACGCCGTTACCAGTTCCGGGAGATAGCGAGGAAGATCAAGTGGTTCAAATCAGGAGCAAATCGTATTAAAGTGAAGGAGCCTCCTACGTTGGTATGAATCGTTTACTTTCTTATTGCATTTGATTATTACTGTACAAATGGGTTAGTTTATGATTGCATTAAAAAAATTTAAAAACCTTTCCGCTGTGCAATCTGTAACCCTAGGTTCCTACATTGTTGGGTCTAGCTCTATAGATGAAGCCATCACACAAATGGAGGCGTGTTGGAGGAGCTCCCATATGATGGATCACCTTCCATCAAATGAAGCGAGTGTCCATCATAGATGGAACGATCTTCCATCTGATGGAGCCTTCATCTCCAATCTCAAAAGATCCACATCTTCCAATTTTTTATTTTTTAAAATAGGGGGAATTACACAAACTTACCCTAGTTATATACATAATAACACAGAAACCCACAGAAAAATCATAATGACACTCACACCCCCTTGACTTGTTGACTCACGGTTGACCACCTGTTGACCACCATTTGCCTATCATAGACAAGGGGCAATGTTATCTTTTTATAATATATAAACAATTGATGAGCTGTCGTGCACTCACAAAAATGACGTACTTTTGTTTGATCTTTGAAAACCCTTTTAAGCTACTTAAATCCTTTAAAATGTGATTTTATAGCAAATGGTAAGCAAGTTCGTTCCACAGGGATATGGAGTGCTAATTATATAGATTGACTAATCTTAGACAAGTAAAATAAATCATAATATTTGATAGGTGTGTGGTTTCAAAAACCACCAATGCTAACTACTAAATTGAAAGTGCAAAAGTGATATGAAAAATAGAATACCCAACAACCTTGATAAGAATAATGATGAAAACAATTAATATGATTTTAAGGGAATAGATTGATTAGCAATTGAGTGTAGGTAATGCCTTATAGCCACTTTAATGGACCAATCTCTCTATGTTAACCACTTAAGGCTTAGATTAGTGGGGTTGATATCCCCACCACTAATCTATTCTATTCAATGAGTTCTTAATCACACAAGGAATGTCAATCCAAATATGAATATATAACATATTACTCTAAACAAGATTGCAATTAACAAGTGGATATACAAGTCAATCACATAATGAATAGAATCTAATGATTTGAATGAATAGAATACATAAGAGATTCATTACAAAGCTAAGGCTAATACCCACAACCAAATGATCCTCAAATCTATCCCCTAGATTAGGGGTTTAGTTACACATATTAGCAATAAAATGAAAGGAAGTAAATAATAAGGAAATCACCCTTGGACCTCTTTCTTTAAGCTTGATCCTTCTTTTCCTTTATGCTCATAAATGCAAAGAGTGGAAGTAGAGGATGTGTCTTGAAGTGTGGATGTTTAGTGGAAAGTGACAAAGGAATTTGGGTGGAGAAATGGTAGGAGAGGAATGATTTAGGGAAGTAGTCAAGGTTTGGTGTTGAGGTTTGGATGGAATTAGGTGAGTACAAGTAAAGAAATGGAGGAAGAGGAAAGATGAGCCATGGATGAGAAATCTAGATCTCAATGGGATGAATTTCGTGCTCTCTAAGATGCAGTGTCTTCTGAAGACGAAAGGCCACTATATATATATACTGTCTCTTGAATGTGTACTAATAACTGCTTGATTCGTTGATGTAGCACAAAGTTCGCTATTTTGTCGCTGTGGCGACCCTAGTGCGCAAAACGGTTAGATGAAAAGGTTGCCATGAACATCATCTTTTTCGCCATTTAGCAAGTGGCGACCATAAGCAATTCCTGATGAGGTCGCCATTTGCATGAAGAGGTCACTGTGGCGACCATATATGGCGACCCTGAGCAAAATTGTGAGGTCACCATTTGCAGAGGTGGGTCGCTATGGCGACCCCAAATGATGACCCACCTGATTCATTTTTGCACCCTTCTGTCGCCATGGCGACCAAGTGGCGACCTTTTGAAGCTCTGAATAATCCTGTTGCTATGGCGACCATGTGGCAACTTCTTCTTGCTTAAGTAGCAAAAATGCCCTATTTCTTCCCATTTCTGAGCCTTTTTGCACTCAAGTCCTCAACTTCATCCCAAATGCTCTTGAAACCTAATAAAACCTAAAACACTTGATTTTGCACCATTAAACACGGGGAAATGCCCGAGAATCAAGTAAAAAGAATCGGAAATGAGGGTCAAAATCATACCAATTTTGGCTTAATCAACAATAAAGTAATATAGAATTCAAAAACAAAATTAAAACAATTTTTTAAATGGCTCTCTACCGTCCATATTAAGATGGATGGTAATGGTCGATGGTGGAGATGAACTGAAAATTAGAAGAAAAATTGATGGAGAATGGAGATCCAATTAAATTCCACAATGCTTTAAAAAAAAAATTAATTCCACCAAAAAAAATTATAAAAATCACAAATCAATCCCAAAAACAAAATCCACAAATCTCATCCGACAATTATATCTTCTCTAATCAATTCCAAAACCAAAAATAATTTGGAAAAAATGAAAAGAATAATCAAATCCAAACACTGAAACACACATTCATCGATAAAAATCCATCTTCAATCTGTTAAAAATCACATTCAAGCTGTGTGATATTCCCTTCTCGAGCAAATAATCTTTGTATGCGAAATATCTAAAACACAACAATAACAATCACTCAGTTTGCCTGTTAAGTCTCTAATCGTGTTGCAATACTTGCAATAACATTTATCGATGTTGTTTCAGAGACAAAGACAATGAATGGGTCTTTATCTGCGATGGAGCTCCGTCGTAGATTGTTCCATCTGAGATGGAGTTAGGATGAGAATTGGAAAATTTCCATCTTGTTTTCGAGATGGCCATATTGGACATGATATTAGTGAATGCTTGGAACAATCACTTGACATTGGCTCAGATAGAAGGGAGGAGCTACCATACAGAGCATGGTTACGGGTTTCAACGTCGGAGAAATGAGCTAGATGGAAGGGTCAAATAAGAGGTTTTGTGGGTCATCAAATCGGTTGACGTGGAGATAGAGACATAGGTGGTGCATCAAAGATAGCGGTGAACCACCGACGGGTGATTGAGGAAACCATTACCAATCCTTCCCGGGCTATGATTACGGGTAACATTAACAGCAACCTTAGTGAGAGCACTAAAGTTGCCAATATTGGGGGGCATGTTTATAGCAGTGTTTTTAGCAAGGATGTTATGGCAGACATTTTCGTATTTAAGAGCCAAGAGGCTGACTTGCCTGGTTTAAATGAGGGTTTGGGAAAGGTTGGTTTGTCGGGTAAAACAAATCTGGCTATTACAAGGCCTAATCCAAAAGGGAAGGAAAATGTTGAATATGGGCCTCGTGTGTTAGTTAATAGGTAGTGTTTGGTTGGGCCACTTGGGCTTACTAGTGGGGTTACAAGTGGAAATTTAAGGGAAAAGGGAAGGGCCTGAATAGGTAAAGATTTGGGGGGGATTGAGCCATATGTGAATCAGAAGATTAAGGATTTGATATCAAAAAGGGGTTCTAGTCGAGTATTGAGAGGAAAAAAGGTGAAAAAGGGTGGAGAAGGTTCTGGGTGGGGGTCATTTGTCGGAGTTTATTCTAGGGAAGAGAGGTTTTGTTGAAAGTGTTGGAAGCGAGAATTTATGCGTAGATACTATTAATGACGCAGGGAAAGGTGTTAAACGTGAAAAGGTTTCAGAAGAAGGCACTGTTGATGGTTATCGGGTATCGACGGCCAGATCTTTACCGATTGACCAGACGCAATGAGGACCCTAGCATGGAATACTCGGGGATGGGCAGTCCTCGAGCGGTCCGTGTCCTGCAAATATTTAAGTAGGAGATGGACCTGGAAGTAATTTTTTTGATTGAAACTAAAACGAGTGTTAAAGATATGGAGGTCTTACGAATTAAATTGGGTTACATTGGTAAGTTGGTGGTGGGATTAATTGGAAGAAGTGGGGGATTGCGTCTCTTTTGGTCAAAGGTAGTGACTGTCGACTTGTTGTCGTATTCGCGGTTCCACATTAACGTCAAAATTACTTCTCATTGCTCCAAGGTGTGGCGCTTGACGGGATTCTATAGGAATCTTGACCCGATCCAGTAGTGTCATGCTTGGAATTTACTACGAAGGCTTCGAGGTATGTCTCCCCTTCCATTGCTGTGTATGGGGGATTGGAATGAAGTTCTGGTAGTTGATGAGAAAATAGGGG
>OX940801.1:52796930-52799430 GCA_954870605.1 Acer campestre | reverse complement strand
AAACCCTAAACCCTAAACCCTAAACCCTAAACCCTAAACCCTAAACCCTAAACCCTAAACCCTAAACCCTAAACCCTAAACCCTAAACCCTAAACCCTAAACCCTAAACCCTAAACCCTAAACCCTAAACCCTAAACCCTAAACCCTAAACCCTAAACCCTAAACCCTAAACCCTAACCCTAAACCCTAAACCCTAAACCCTAAACCCTAAACCCTAAACCCTAAACCCTAAACCCTAAACCCTAAACCCTAAACCCTAAACCCTAAACCCTAAACCCTAAACCCTAAACCCTAAACCCTAAACCCTAAACCCTAAACCCTAAACCCTAAACCCTAAACCCTAAACCCTAAACCCTAAACCCTAAACCCTAAACCCTAAACCCTAAACCCTAAACCCTAAACCCTAAACCCTAAACCCTAAACCCTAAACCCTAAACCCTAAACCCTAACCCTAAACCCTAAACCCTAAACCCTAAACCCTAAACCCTAAACCCTAAACCCTAAACCCTAAACCCTAAACCCTAAACCCTAAACCCTAAACCCTAACCCTAAACCCTAAACCCTAAACCCTAAACCCTAAACCCTAAACCCTAAACCCTAAACCCTAAACCCTAAACCCTAAACCCTAAACCCTAAACCCTAAACCCTAAACCCTAAACCCTACCCTAACCCTAAACCCTAAACCCTAAACCCTAAACCCTAAACCCTAAACCCTAAACCCTAAACCCTAAACCCTAAACCCTAAACCCTAAACCCTAAACCCTAAACCCTAAACCCTAAACCCTAAACCCTAAACCCTAAACCCTAAACCCTAAACCCTAAACCCTAAACCCTAAACCCTAAACCCTAAACCCTAAACCCTAAACCCTAAACCCTAAACCCTAAACCCTAAACCCTAAACCCTAAACCCTAAACCCTAAACCCTAAACCCTAAACCCTAAACCCTAAACCCTAAACCCTAAACCCTAAACCCTAAACCCTAAACCCTAAACCCTAAACCCTAAACCCTAAACCCTAAACCCTAAACCCTAAACCCTAAACCCTAAACCCTAAACCCTAAACCCTAAACCCTAAACCCTAAACCCTAAACCCTAAACCCTAAACCCTAAACCCTAAACCCTAAACCCTAAACCCTAAACCCTAAACCCTAAACCCTAAACCCTAAACCCTAAACCCTAAACCCTAAACCCTAAACCCTAAACCCTAAACCCTAAACCCTAAACCCTAAACCCTAAACCCTAAACCCTAAACCCTAAACCCTAAACCCTAAACCCTAAACCCTAAACCCTAAACCCTAAACCCTAAACCCTAAACCCTAAACCCTAAACCCTAAACCCTAAACCCTAAACCCTAAACCCTAAACCCTAAACCCTAAACCCTAAACCCTAAACCCTAAACCCTAAACCCTAAACCCTAAACCCTAAACCCTAAACCCTAAACCCTAAACCCTAAACCCTAAACCCTAAACCCTAAACCCTAAACCCTAAACCCTAAACCCTAAACCCTAAACCCTAAACCCTAAACCCTAAACCCTAAACCCTAAACCCTAAACCCTAAACCCTAAACCCTAAACCCTAAACCCTAAACCCTAAACCCTAAACCCTAAACCCTAAACCCTAAACCCTAAACCCTAAACCCTAAACCCTAAACCCTAAACCCTAAACCCTAAACCCTAAACCCTAAACCCTAAACCCTAAACCCTAAACCCTAAACCCTAAACCCTAAACCCTAAACCCTAAACCCTAAACCCTAAACCCTAAACCCTAAACCCTAAACCCTAAACCCTAAACCCTAAACCCTAAACCCTAAACCCTAAACCCTAAACCCTAAACCCTAAACCCTAAACCCTAAACCCTAAACCCTAAACCCTAAACCCTAAACCCTAAACCCTAAACCCTAAACCCTAAACCCTAAACCCTAAACCCTAAACCCTAAACCCTAAACCCTAAACCCTAAACCCTAAACCCTAAACCCTAAACCCTAAACCCTAAACCCTAAACCCTAAACCCTAAACCCTAAACCCTAAACCCTAAACCCTAAACCCTAAACCCTAAACCCTAAACCCTAAACCCTAAACCCTAAACCCTAAACCCTAAACCCTAAACCCTAAACCCTAAACCCTAAACCCTAAACCCTAAACCCTAAACCCTAAACCCTAAACCCTAAACCCTAAACCCTAAACCCTAAACCCTAAACCCTAAACCCTAAACCCTAAACCCTAAACCCTAAACCCTAAACCCTAAACCCTAAACCCTAAACCCTAAACCCTAAACCCTAAACCCTAAACCCTAAACCCTAAACCCTAAACCCTAAACCCTAAACCCTAAACCCTAAACCCTAAACCCTAAACCCTAAACCCTAAACCCTAAACCCTAAACCCTAAACCCTAAACCCTAAACCCTAAACCCTAAACCCTAAACCCTAAACCCTAAACCCTAAACCCTAAACCCTAAACCCTAAACCCTAAACCCTAAACCCTAAACCCTAAACCCTAAACCCT